>JAACNH010000919.1:97059-109463 GCA_019447015.1 Hymenochirus boettgeri | reverse complement strand
TCAGGAAATATACAGACCGAGCAAGAGTCAGAACAGCAAAGAATAAAGCCTGCAGTGCCCCTAGTGGTTGATAGGTATATATACAGACCAAGTAAGAGACAGAGTAAAGCCTGCAGTGCCCCTAGTGGTGGATACGTATATATACAAACCAAGCAATCATCAGAACAGCACAGAGTAAAGCCTGCAGTGCCCCTAGTGGTGGATAGGTATATATACTCAATCTGTCCCTGTGGGACCCCTCGTCGTTATCTGTCAGTCTGTCTATTAAGGACCTCTCGGCTTTATCCTCAGTCTGTCGTATGGAACTCCGTTATTGCAGCGTCTGTAGCCTTCGACTTCAGTCTGTCGTAGCACTGTCTTTCAGTACGTATGACCTCTCTCATCAATCGTCTGTAGGACCCTCTCATTTCAGTTGCGTGGACCGTCACGTCAGTCGTCTGATATGGACCCCTCGTCGTAGTCTGTCGAGTCTCATATGTCATCGTGATGGACCCCTCGTCATCTGTCGTTGTTTATGACCCTTCTACGGCATCCATGTCCTATATGGACGTATCTGTCATCGTCTGTGCTCTAGTATATCAGTTGCCTTATGCCTTGTCTATATGTAACTGCGAGCACCTCTCTCTATGTCAGTCTGTAGCTGTATGGACATGTCTTATCCGTCAGTCGTTTATTGATCCTCTCCGTTATCTGGTCAGTCTGTCTGTATTGGACCATCTCGTTATAGTCAGTCTGTGTCAGTTTCTGTAGTCCCCTCTCGTTATCTCGTCAGTCTTCTGTATGGACCCTTCCTCGTATCTCCGTCAGTCTGTCTGTAGGACCCTCCGTCTTATGTCAGTCTGTTGTATGGACTACGTCCGTCATTCGTTGTATGACCTCTCGTCGTATTTTCTGTCTGATGTGGACCCATCTCCGTTATCTGTTCAGTCTTGTCGTATGGAACCACCTCCGTATCCCGTCAGTCTGTCTATAATGGTACCCTCCGTTATCCGTCAGTCTGCGTATGTGGACCCTCTTCTTATCGTTCAGGTCTGTCTATATGGACCCTCTCTTATCTCGTCAGTTCTGTCTTATGGACCCTCTAGCTTATCGTCCCAGTCGTCTATATGGACCTCCTCTACTTATCTGTCAGTTCCTGTCTACATGGACCCTCTACTGTTATAGTACAGTGCTTCGTATGGACCCCTCTCGTTGCTGTCAGATCGTCTATACACGCTGACCGACCCTCCGTTTATCTCGTCAGTCTGTTCTATATGGACCCTCGTACGTAGTTTTTATGGCCCTCTCATTATGTTCAGTTGTCTATGGACCCGCTCTCGTTATCTGTTCAGTCTGTCTTATGGACCCTCTCATTATCAGCCATCTGTACTAATATGGACCCTCTCGGTTATAGCATTCAGTTGTCTATATGGACCCTCTCACTTATCCGTCAGTCGGTGCCCTCGTATGTAGCTGAAGGACCATCTTACTCTTCTGTATTGGACATCTCTATGTCAGCTTATGTTGTACCCTCGTCCGTCGCATTGTAATGGACCCTCGTACTCAGCTGTCTATGGCCATCTCGACGTCTGTCTGATACTCGCGTCAGATCTTAGGCCTCGTATCTGTATCTGTACGTGACCCTATCGTCGTTGTCTTAGGACCCTCTGTTATCCGTCAGTCTGTCTATATGGACCCTCTACTTATCAGTCAGTCTGTCTATATGGACCCTCTCGTTATCCGTCAGTCCCGATCTGTCTATATGGACCCTCTACTTATCTGTCAGTCTGTCTATATGGACCCTCTACTTTCAGTCAGTCGTCTATATGGACCCTCTACTGATCCGTCAGTCTGTCTTATGGACCCTCTCGTTATCTGTCAGTCTGTCTGTATGGACCCCTATCTATCGTCAGTCTCATGGGCCTCTCGTTCGTAGTTGGCTATCTGGACCCTGTTACGTCAGTCTGCTATATGCCCTCTACTATGTCAGTCTGTCAATGGACCCTCTACTTATCGTCAGTCTGTTCTATATGGACGGCATCGCTGTTATCAGTCAGTCTGTCTATATGGACCCTCTAATCATCTGTTCAGTCTGTCTGTTATGGACCCTCCGTTAGTCATTGTCAGTCTGTCTTATGGACCCTCTCGTAATCGTCAGTCTGTACTGTATGGACCCTCTCTATCGTAGTCTGTCGATGCCTTTATCTCATTGTGCTAGGGACCCTCTACTTCATCAGGCAGTCCTTCTTTATGGACCCTCATCTTTATCCGTCAGTCTGTCTGTATGGGACCTCCGTTACGTCGTATGGCTATGTGGCATCTTACAGTCGTTGTCTTAGGACTCATTTCGTAGTTTCTATGGCCCTTTTAACTCGTCATGTGATGGAACTTGCGTACGAGTCTGCTATTGGACCCTCTCGTTATATCTCAGTCTGTCTATATGGACCCTCTCGTTATCTGTCAGTCTGTCTGTATGGACCCTCTAGCGTTATCCGTCAGTCTTGTCTATATGGACCCTCTAGTTATCCGTCAGTCTGTCTATATGGACCCTCTACTTATCTGTCAGTCTGATCGAATATGGACCCTCCCTTTATCCAGTCAGTCTGTCATATATGGACCCCCTCTCGTTATCAGTCAGTCTGTCTAATATGGACCCTCTACTATCCGTCAGTCGTGTCGTGTATGGACACTCATCGATCAGTCAGTTGTCTATATGGACCCTCTCTACTTATAGCAGTCTGTCTATACTGACCCTTCTTTCTACTTATCCGTCAGTCTGTCTATATGGACCCTCTCGTTATCAGTCAGTCTGTCTATATGGACGCCTTCTTATCAGTCAGTCTGTCTATATGGACCCTCTACTTATCCGTCAGTCCTGTCTGTATGGACCCTCTCGTTATCAGTCAGTCTGTCTATATGGACCCTCTCGTTATCTGTCAGTCTGCCCCTGGTGGACCGTTGTCGCTGTTGGTCTGTTCTGTCCCCATTCTTCACTGCTCTGAGTCCTATGACTTTTGCTCTCGTATTACAGTTGTAGCAGCTGATCTTCTCCCCACCCGCCCTACCAGCGAACGTTTTCTGTGAAGTAATTGCAAACGTTGCAGAGCGGCATGTAGCTCATTGCGGGGGAACAGGGAGAGGAGGGCCCCCTTCCATTCATGGAGAAAGTCAGCACAGCCTTCTGCTGCCACCTTGTAAGGTCGCCCATTAGGTATCCCAGAACAGTGGATTGGGAGAGATTGAACAATGTAGTGTACATTTAATTGGACTTGGAATCAGAAAAGTCTCATTTCCAGTGTTTACTCATCCCCCTCCAGCAAGGGGGGTGCGTTCCTAGTGACGTGATGATGTCATTTACACACCGTTTTCTTCATTATCCTTGTGGTTACCAGGCAACTTGGGTCTGTAAGTGCTCAACCGTGACAATTACATATTAGGGGGGTAACCTACACAATGTAGGGTAGTAGCAGTGGGGATAAAGACAATGTAGATAACGGTTATATTCTATACTGATCAAACACATGCAGGTTAAACTGATGATTCCGGATGGATGGATTGCTTATATGTCTCTCAGCCAAGCAGGACCCAGTTCATGGCTCATTCAGCTTATAGAATGTCCAGTTACTTGTTTTTTGTACCCCCAGTCCAAAATATAAATCATTGATTGAATAAAGAAAATATAAAATCGGTGAATCTTGTGGCAGAGACTTATTTTACACAAATTCATTTTAAACTCTATAACCCCCCCTAATTAATGGATATTGTGATGCCTGCCAACCTGAGGTCAATACCTGCAAACTAACAAATTCAACAATTAAATAATCATGGCACTCTCATTGTATAGGATAATGAAATGGCTATTTAACTGTGTTGGAATCTGGCAAAGTATATAGCACAATCGGGGGCTTTGTGTTGGGGCAAAACGCACCAGCTGTGCCTTGATGTAGACCCACCCGGGGTAATATTCTGGATTTTGGCAGGATCCTAAGTATAAAACCCCTCTTTAGGTAGTATGTATGTATTATGTATTATTGATAGTATGATGTATGATGTATGTATTAGTGTATGCTTATGTTTTATAGTGTTAGATATCCTAGGTCTCTGCTATTATGACTAGTGATCATTCGCACCACACCCCCCTGTACACTGTAGGGGAGTCCTATGCAGTCGGCTGTTATATACTTATATACAATATTCCTTATAGGGAAAGGGAGAGGACTTTAGGGGTTTCTGATCCCCCGCTGATGGAGGAGACCTATAATAAATGTAAGTATTCAGGCGACTATGTAACTGTGTAATATAAACTAATATCGCACTGTGTGGTTGTACATTAATTGTCCTATTAGGATCTGAATCGATCTCTGTATGAGGCCTTTAATAAGTTCAGCTGTATGTTTTACTAGTTAACACATTAATCTGTCGCCTGTGTGTGTATTTCAATAGTGTTCCTTTATATAGGGGGATTATGGGTAAGGTCCTGACTCCTGCCTGATTGGAGAGACTATTATAAATGTAATTTATCAGGCTGTAATGATTATTAACTGATTGTACTCATAAAATACATTAATTCTGTCATCCCCCAGCCCCTGCTGTGTGTGTATTTAATATGTGCTCCTTTATATAGGGGGATTATGGTAAGGTTCCTATCTCCTGTGATTTGGAGGAGGACTATTATATAAATTTAATGATCAGGGCTGTACGAATTATTACACTGATGTATATAAACTACAGTTAATCTGTCCCAGCCCTGCTGTGTGTGTATTTAATATGTTGCCCGTTTATATAGGGGGATTATGGAGTAAGTTTCCGGATTCCTGCTGATTGGAGGCGACTATTACATAATGTAATTATCAGGGCTGCTACTGATTATTAACTGATTTATAAGAATACTTAATTCTGTCCCAGCCCTGCTGTGTGTTGTATTTAATATGTGTCCTTTATAATAGGGGGATTATGGGTAAGGTTCCTGATCTCCTGCTGATTGGAGGAGCCTATTACTAAATGTAATTATCAGGGTGACTGATATTTTAATGATTAATATAACTAATTGATCTATCCCAGCCCTGCTGTGTGTGTAATTTACATATGTGTCCTTTATATAGGGGATTATGGGTAAGTGTTCTGATCTCTCCTGTGATTGGTAGTGATGACCATTAATAAATGTAATTATCAAGCGGCTGTACTGATTATAACACTGATTATAAAACTACATTGAATCTATCCCCAGCCTGCTGCGTGTGTGTTTATTAATATGTGTCCTTTATTATACAGGAGTTGTGTTGGGTAAGGTTCTGATCCCTGCTGATTGGAGGAACCATTAATATGTAATTATCAGGCTGTGTACTGATTATAGAACTGTTGTATATAAACTTAACAATTAATATCATGCCAGGCCCTGATTGTTGGTGTATTTAATTAGTGTCCTTTATTTTAGCAGATTTGGGTAAGGTCACTGATCCCCTGCTGTATTGGGAGGAGGAGCCATTAATAAATGTAATTATCGAGGTCGTTACTGATTATAAACTGATTTGATATATAACGACATTATTCTAGCCCGCCCTGCTGTTGTTGATTTAATATGTGTCCTTTATATGGCGCGGATTTGGGTAGGTTTCCTGTCCCCCTGGATTTGAGGAGAGAACCATTAATAAATATAGCTTATCAGGGCTTGTACTGATTATAAACTAGATTATATATAAACTACATTAAATTACTCCCAGCCTGCTGTGTGGTCATTTTAAATATGTGGTCCCTTTAATACGGGGAGATTATGGTAAGGTTTCTGATCCCACTGTGATTGGAGCGAGGACCCATTAATACATATAATTATCAGGGCTGTACGTGATTATAACTGATTGATATAAACTTACATTTATATCTATCCAGCCTGCTTTGTGTGTATTATTTATATGTGTCCTTTATATAGGGGGGTAATTGAGGGAAGGTTCTGATCCCTGCTGATTGGAGCAGACTATTAATAAATGTAGATTATCAGGGCTGTACTGAGTATAAATGATTGTAAATAAACTACCATTATTCTTCCCAGCCTGCTGTTGTGTGTATTTTAATATGTGTCCTTTAATAGGGGGATTTTTGGTAAGGTTCCTGATCCCCGACTGCTGATTGAGGGAGACCATTAATAATGTAATTATCAGGGCCTGTACTGATTATAACTGATTGTATTAAACTACATTAAATTACGTCCCACCTGTTGTGTGTGTATTTAATAGTGTCCTTTATGATAAGGGGATTATGGGTAAGGTTTCCTGATCCCCTAGCGATGTTGGAGGAGACGATTAATAAATGTAATATCAGGGCTGTTACTGATAAAAACTGATTTATATAAACACATTATTGTACCCAGCCCTGCTGGGTGTATTTAAAGTTTCCTTATATAGGGGATTATTGGTAAGGTTCCTGATCCCCCGCTGATTGGAGGAGACTATTAATAAATGTAATTATCAGGGGCTGTGTAACTGTTATAACTGATTGTATATAAACTACATTATTCGTCCCGCCCTGCTGTGTGTGTATTTACATATGTTTCCTGTCTATATAGGTGGTAATATGGGTAAGGTTCCTGATCCCCCTGATTGGAGGGGAGACTATTATATAATGTAATTATCAGGGCTTGTACTTGATTATAAAACTGATTGTATATAAACACATTATATCTTCCGCAGCCCTGCTGTGTGTGTTTGAATAGTGTCCTTATATAGGGGGATTATGGTAAGGTTCCTGATCCCCTGCTGAGTGGAGGAGACATTTAATAAAATATAATTATCAGGGCTGTACTTATTAAAACTGATTGGTATAAAACTACATTAATTATTATCCCACTCTGGTGTTGTGGTATTTAATATGTGTTCCTTTATATAGGGGATTAGTGGTAAGTTCTTGATCCGCCTGCTGATTGGAGGGGAGACCATTAATAAATGTTATAATTATAAGGCCTGGACTTATTATACAACCTGATTTGTATACAAACTACCATGACTTATATCCGCTCCTGCTGTGTGGGTATTTATAATGGTTCCTTCTATATGAGGGGATTATGGGTAAGTTCCTGTCCCCTGTGATTGGAGGGACTCATTAATAAATGAATTATCAGGGCTGTATACTTATAAAATGATTGTATATAAAACTACATAGAATTAGTACCCAGCACTCTGCTGTTTGTGTATATTAATATGTGTTTCCCTTTATATAAGGGGATTAGGGTACGGTTGCCTGATCCCCTGCTGATTGGAGGAGGAGACCATTAATAATGTAATTATGCAGGGCTGTACTGATTATAACCGATTGTATATAAATACAGAATTATATCCAGCCCTGCTTGTGTGTGTTTATTTACATATGTGTCCTTTTATATAGGGGGATTAGTGGGTAAGGTTCCTGATCCCCTGCTGATTGGGAGGGAGAACCATTAATAATGTCAATTATCGAGGTGTTATGATTATAAACTGATTGTATATTAAACTACATGAATTATATCCCAGCCCTGCTGTGTGTGTATTTAATATGTTTCCTTTATATAGGGGGAATTATGGGTAAGGTCCTGATACCCTGCTATTGGAGGAGACCATTAATAAATGTAATTATCAGGGCTGAACTATTATGAAACTGATTGTATTATAAAACTTAACATGAATTATATCCCCAGCCCTGCTGTGTGTGTATTTAATATGTGTCCTTTATATAGGGATTATGGGTAAGGTTCCTGATCCCCTGCTTGATTGGAGGAGATCATTAATAAATGGTAATTATCAGGGCTGTATGGGTTAGTAAACGGATTGTAACTGTATTATAGCTAGGCCACCAATGGTTGCATATTCTTATGCAATTTCAAACTTTAAACGTGTTACAAATGATCTATCGGCCCTTTAAGGACTTAGAGGGAAAAAAACTTTTTACTAGGAATATTCCCCTTTTATCTTCCCGAGCTGCACCCCCCCTCCCTCTCCCGGTCCCTCTGTAATCAGGAGTTAATCCCTATCCCTGATAACCCACATTTAACATCAAACACAAGAGACAAAGAATAAGGAATTTCATAGAAACCAAAAATCAACGAATGTTAATTTATTAGTGGCCCCATGTGGTGAGGGCGTGGGAACTGCCCATAACATTACTAGGTGCTTTGAGCTTTTTGTTTGTGAAACTCACAGGGCTCTACATACAGCAAATAGTCACCTACCGGCAAAAAATTACCGTGTGGTTTAACGCTCACCAAATTCCCCATACCAAACCACAAACGTCACAGGACAGAAGAAAATCTGCAATTTCATTGAACACAGACAGGGAAACCCCCCATGTGGGCCTGGAAAGGGACTGGCAAGGACACAGCAGGGGCTAAGATCCTCTGCACTATACAGTTATTACAGCTTATAGGGCACCACCTACTAATAATTAGCACAGACAATAACCCAAACTCTTAAAGGTTAAAAACACACACGTGCCGATCGCGGGTCCCGGCATGCGGCGCACATTGTTAGGAGGGAACAACGTAGCCCAATAATCCTGGTAGGCACTCGGACGAAAAGGACATTTCATTCGGGGATGTTAACCGACCTGCAGATCTCCGAACAAACTAACTCTAACGTTTTGGCCGACTAAGTGCGTGTAACACGGCTCCGATTATGGCTGAAACGTCGTTCCTTACACATCGTGCAATGCAGGTCGGTTCTGTAGAATAAATAGGCCAATATCATTATAAAGAGAAAAAACAAGTCTCATAGGGAAAAATCAATCTCTAACCTACCATGTTTCAAAAAACCATCTGCACCAACAATATCCATCCCTAACTACTACCCTTCCTAAATGCAGTCAAACTGGATGCAATACAGCCCCCTACATAGGATTGTAAATATACTATAATTATATATAGATATATATATTACATATAGTCATTCCGTCTTCTAATGCTCAAAGTCAAGCAGACGACACAGGAGGACTTTTACCAAGTGAGATTAACCTCACCACAAGGACCACCACGATTTAAGGGGCCGCACTATAACGGAGAGGTGCAACTTCAACCACTGCCAATGGACTGTTTCTGAGGTGTTTTAGTGCTTTTTAATTTGTTTTAATTGCTAGATAATGTTTGTTTGAAAGCTATTCCGGATTGTGCAGCAGAATTTTGGAACTATAACTGACAACCAATCTCAGAAACAGCACAAAATACAAACTGCAGTCCCCTAGTGGGTGGATAGGTAATATCATACAGACGATAACAATCATAGGACAGCACAGAATCAAGCCTGCAGTGCCCCTACGTGTTGGGATAGGTATAATATACAGACCAAGCAAATCATCAATACAGCACAAATCAAGGCCTTGCAGTGCCCAGGGTGGGGGATAGCGTTATTTTATTTTAATACAACCAAGCAATCATCAGACGCACGAATCAAGCCTGCATGGCCCCTATGGTGATGGATAGGTATATTATACAGACCAACCAACATCAAAACAGCACAAAATCAAGCCTGCAGTGGCCTAGTGGTGATAGGTATATATACGACCAGCAATATCGAAACAACAGAGTGGAACCCCGCAGTGCCCCTAGTTGTGGATAGGTACATATAAAGACCAAGCAAAGGAGTCAGAGTAAAGCTTGCAGTCCCCTAGTGGTGGATACGTATATATACAACCAGCAAAGAGTAAAACAGCACAGGTTAAGCCTCAGTGCCCTAGTGGTGTGATAGGTATATAACACCAACCAGCGTCAGACAGTCCGAAATAAGCCTGCGGTTCCCCTCAGGTGGTGGATAGGTATATATAAGTCAGGCAATCATCAGAACAGCACAGAGTGCACCTTCAAGTTGCCCCTAGTGGTGTAAGGTAATATATACAGACCAAGCAATCTTCACAAACTGCAAATGATAAAAGCCTACAGTTGCCCTAGTGGTGGATAGTATATATACAGACCAAGAGCTCGCTCAGAACAGCACAGAATAAGCCTGCATTGCCCCTAGTGTGTTGATAGGATCTCTATCAGACCAAGCAAGAGTCAGAGTAAAGACTTGCAGATGCCCCTATGTGGTGGTAACTTATATATGACAAACCAAGGCAAAAGTAAACAAAAGCACAGATAAAAGTGCAGTGCCCTACTGGTGGATAGGTAAAATAGACCAACCAAGCGTCAGAAAACAGTCCAGAATAAAGCCTGCACTGCCCTAGTGGTGGATAGTATAATATACGACCAAGCAAAGTACATCAGAACAGTTCAGAATAAGCTGCAGTGCCCCTAGTGGTGGATAGGTTATATATACAAACAAGCAATTCAGAACAGCCCAGAATAAAGCCTGCATGCCCCTGATGGGTGGCTATAGGTATAATATACAAACACAAGCAATCATCAGAACAGTCACGTTAATAAAGCTGCAGTGCCCCAGTGCTGGATGGTATATATACAGGCCAAATCATTAAATTTTGTCGGTAGCACATCGATGTGGTATTCAACACAATACTCAGTTATTCACGATGCTGAAAAACAACAAATACACCCAAACGTTTGGGGGGTCCAACCCTTCCTCAGGAAATAACAGACACAAGCAAGAGTCAGGAAACAGAAAAGAATAAAGGCCTGCACTCCCTAGTGGTTGATAGGTTCTATATACGCACCATTTTGTATAGTTAGACAGTTAGGTAAATCCTGCATGCCCTCTAGTGGGGATACTATATCTAACAAACCAAGCAAGCATCATAGAAACAGCACAGAGTAAACCCTGCAGGCCTCCTAGTGGTGGATAGGTATATATACACAAGAGCAGACAGACGATAGCCTGGCAGTCCCAGTGTGATCGGATAACAACAAGTAGTCAGAACGCCTATAAAAGCCTGCAGTGCCCCCTGAGTGGTGGATAGGTATATATACAAGACCAATCAAGAGCAGAACAGCACAGAGTAAAGCTGGCTAGTGCCCCTAGTGGTGGATAGGCTATTAAACAGACCAAGCAAGCATAGAACAGCACAGAGTTAAAGCACGCAGTGCCCATAGTGGTGGAATAGGTAAAACAGACCAAGCACGCTCCAAACAGCCAGAGATAAAAGCCTGCAGTGCCCTAGTGGTGTGATAGGCTAAATATACAGAACCAAGCTCAAGAACATCAGAGTAAAGCCTTGCAGTGTTGCCCCCTAGTGGTTGGATGCTACATATACAAGACCAAGCAAGAGATCAAGCAGAGTAACAGCTTGCAGTGCCCCTATGGTGAGTAGGATATATGACACAACCAAGCGCAGTAAACAGTCACAGAGTAAGCCTGCAGCCTGCCCTACGTGGGGATAGGTAATATACTACAAAGCCCCAAGCATCCATTCAGAACAGTCCGAATAAGCCCTGCACTGCCCAGTTGGGATAGTATATTACAGACCAAGCACTCAATCAACAGTCCAGAATAAAGCTGCAGTGCCCCTAGTGGGGGATAGGATATATATACAACCAAGCCATCACGAACAGTCCAGAAGAATAAAGCCTGCAGTCCCCTAACTGGTGGATAGTTATATACACGAACCAACCAATCTCAAACCGTCCAGAATAAGGCCTGCAGTTGCCCCTTAGTGGTTGTGATAGGTATAATATACAGGAACCAGCAAGAGTGAGAACACACAAACGCAATCCTGCAGTGCCACTAGTGGTGGATAGGTACAATATACAGGCCAATCATATAAAAGTTTGTAGGACGCAAACGACTGTGGTATATCAAAACAATACTCATTTATGCAGATGCTTGTAAAAAACAAAACATGACACCAACGTTTTCGGGGGGTCCAAACCCCCTTCCTCCCCTCAGAAAATATACAGACCAACAAGAGTCAGACAGCAAACGAATAAGCTGCAGTGCCCCTAGATGGTTGATAGGATATAACAGGACCAAGAAGAGACAGAGTAAAAGCCTGCAGTGCCCGCACCTAGTGGTGGTACGTTTAATATACAAACCAAGCAATCATCAGAAACGCACAGTAGTAAGGCCTGCAGTGCCCCTAGTGTGGATAGGTATATATACGACCAGCAAGCTCGAACAGCATCAGAGTAAACCCCACAGTGCCCTAGTGGTGGTGGATAGGTATAATACAGACACGCATCAGATAAGAGCAGAGGTAGCAGAGTAAACCCTCAGTGTTCCCCTAGTTGGTAGGATAGGTATAATATACGGACCAGACCACGAGTCAGAACAGCCAGAGCAAAGCCTGCCGTGGCCCCTAGTGTGATATAGTATATATACAGACAAGCGAATCATCAGAACAGCCAGATAAACCCGCAGTGCCCGTAGTGGTGATAGGTATATATACACAGACAAGCAACACCAGAACAACCATCAGAAAAAAGCCTAGGCCCCAGTAGGTGGATAGGTCTACTACAGACTAAGCACGCGTCAGACAGCACAGGAGTAAACCCCGCAGTGCCCCTAGTGGTGGATAGATATATA
>JAACNH010000919.1:85815-96266 GCA_019447015.1 Hymenochirus boettgeri | reverse complement strand
CTAGTGGTGGATAGGTATATATACAAACCAAGCAATCATCAGAACAGTCCAGAATAAAGCCTGCAGTGCCCCTAGTGGTGGATAGATATAAATATACAGACCAAGCAAGAGTTAGAACAGCACAGAGCAAATCCTGCAGTGCCCCTAGTGGTGGATAGGTATATATACAGGCCAATCATATAAAGTTTGTATAATATTCATTCCATCCAGGTCACGGATTCTGAATATTCACCATCCAGGTACGGGTATATCTGTAATATTCATCAATCCAGGTCACGGTTATCAGCTAATATTTCATCCATCCAGGTCACGGTTATATCTGTATAAGCCTATTCATCCATCCAGGTCACGGTATATTCTGTAATATTCATCCATCCAGGTCATGGTATTGATATCAATTCGTCACGTCGATCCTCCATCCAGGTCAGGTAATCTAATATCATTCACCAGGTACGGTATATCTGTAATATTCATCACAGGTCCCATGGTATATCTGTAATATTATCCATCATACGCCTATTGAAGATTATCCCGCACGGTATATCTGTAATATTCCATCACCACAGGTCACGTGGTATATCCGTAATATTCCATCCATCAGGTCACGGTATGTCTTTACGTTATATTCATCCATCCAGGTCACGGTATATCTGTATCATCAGTACTCTTTTGTAATCTTCATCCAGGTGCACGTATAGTCTGTAATATTCATTCATCAGTCACGGCGTATATCCTGTAATATACCATCATTCACGGTTATCGAATATATCCATTCGGTATATCTGTAATATTATCCATCCAGGGTCATCGGTATATAGTATAATATTAATCCTCCGGGTCACGGTATATCTGTAATATTCATCCATCCAGGTCACGGTATATCTTAATAATTCATCTGCATCCAGGTCACGGTATATCTGTAATATTTCATCCATACAGGTCACGGTGATATCTAAGTACATTCCATCCGATGTCCGGGTATATCGTAATATTCATCCATCAGGTCCGGGTTATGGTATCTCTGTAATATTCCATCCATCCAGGTCAGGTATATCTGTAAATTCATCATCCGGGTCACGGTATATCTGTAATATTCTCTCCGGTCCACGGGTAGATCTGTAATATTCAATCCATCTCAGGTCACGGTATATCTGTAATATTCATCATCCAGGTCACGGTATGTCTGTAAATTCATTCATCACGGTCATCGGTTTATCTGTATTATTCATCCATCCAAGCAAGGTAGATCTGTAATATTATCATGCCTACCCAGGTACGGGATATCTGTAATTCATCACATCCAGGTCACGGTTTAATCTGATCTTCATTCCATCCAGGTACGGTGCATATCTGTAATATCCCATCATCCAGGTAAAGGTATATTGAATATCATCCACTCCAAGTCACAGGGATACTGTAATATTCATCATCCAGGTCACGGTATATCTGTAAGATTCATCCATCCAGGTCACGGCTATATCTGTAATTTATCAGGTCCTATATCTAAGCATCTCCAGGTCACGGGTTATATATGTTAATATTCCATTCATCCAGGTCCAGGGATATCTGTAATATATCAATCTTCAAGGTCACGGTATATCTGTAATATTCATCCATCCGGTCACGGTATATGTTAATATTCAATCCATCCAGGTCAGGTTATATCTGAATATTCATCCATCCAGGTCACGGTATATCTGTTCTCCATAGGTTAGTATGTCTGCAATCTCCATCCAGGTCACGGTATAGTCTGTAATATTCATCATCCAGGTCACGGTAATCATGTAGATCACTCGTCAGAATCTAAGATCATCCTACGCAGGTTCACGGTATATCCTGTAATATTTCATCCATCCGGGGTCACGGTATAATCTGTAATATTCATCCATTCCAGGGTACGGCTATATTAATTTTCTCTATTTCATAGCAGGTAACGGTATGATCTGTAATATATACATCCAGGTCCATGGTATATCTGTAATGATTCATCTATCCAGGTCACGGTAATCTGGTATATTCATCATCCAGGTCACGTATCTGTAATATTCATCCAATCCAGGTCACGGTTATTATCTGTAATATTTCATTCATCCAGGTCACGGTATATCTGTAATTATCCAATCCATCCCGGTCAGGATATCTGTAATATTCATCATCCAGGTCACGGATACTGGAATTATTTCGGTCGGTAATATCCAAATCATCCCAGGTCACGGTATATCTCCATAATATTCATCATCCAGGTCTGGTATATCTGTAATATTCATCAATCCGGGTCACGGTATATCTGAAATTCATTTATCCACGGTCACGGTATATTTGTAATATTCATCCATCTAGTCACGGTATATCTTGTAATATTCATTCACTCCAGGTCACGGTATTATCTGTAATATTCATCCATCAGGGTCACGATATTCTGTAATATCATCCATCCAGGTAACGGTAATCTGGATAATATTATCTCATCCAGGTCACGGTATATCTGTAATATCATCCATTCCAGGTCACCGGATATCGGTAATATTCATCCATCAAGTCACGGTATATCTGTAATATTATCCATCCCAGGTAACGGGGTATATCTGTTAATAATCCTCCAGGTCACGGTATATCTGTAAATTATTCATCCATCCCGTAGGATACCATCATCGGTAGTAATCTGGTAATATTCATCCATCCAGGTCACGGTATATCTGTAATATCACCCCCCAACTCTTTATCCTTAAGATGCCTGCAAAAATAAATGTGAAATGTGAAAATAAAGAAACCAAGCCTAAATAGAGGTGGGGGGGTTCGACCCCAACTGTCTGCCATGTTTACAATTGCTTTGTTTTGGAACCTACTCTGGGCGTTCCTTATAACACCTCTAAGCTAGGTACACACTAGCGATTTTTCCTCCTGACCGACCGTTCGAATAACTTTCGAACAGATCGGCCAGGAGAAGACTGTCGGTCGCGCAAAAGCAGCCGCGTCCGATAGTCCCGCGACAGATCGTGCGGGGTCCATAGAGGACCCGCACGATCGGTACGAGGTTGCAACCCTGTCCGATCGTCCTTTCGTCGATTCGGATACAACGGTTTCGATCGAATGGGCCCATTCGGATCGATAATTTCGGTCAGATCGACCGATTACACTGAACTATCGTCGGATCGACCGAACGAACATATCTATCGGTGTACCCAGCTTTCAGGCCACGATCCAATCACACCCTAAAAACTGGATGTGATATGCTAATCTGGGTTTTACAGGGTAACATCATTGCCACAGATTCTTGTACAAGTCATTCTGAATTGAGAAAAGAAAGCCAGTCGGAGACTAGCGAACACGTCTTCAGAAACTACATTTCAAGTCCAGTTGATTTAATTGAAACAAAGATATACCAGGACCGGTGTTTTTGGCCCTGGGGAATGAATACAGATATCCGTGACCTGACTGGATGGATGAATTACAGAATACCGTGACCTGGATGATGAAATTATTACAAGAGCAAGATTATACCATGACCTGGAGGCATGGATAACAGATATAACCTTGACCTGATGAATGAATACTACAGATATTACCGTTGACCGGGATGGATGAAATATTTACAGACTAACCGTGACCTGGCTGGATGAATATTTACAGATATACCGTGACCTGGATGGATGAATATACAGATATACGTGGACCTGATGGATATGATTACACTATAGACCGTGACCTGGATGGGAGAATATTACATATACACCGTGGGACGAGAAGGAATATTACAGATATCCGTGACCTGGATTGGATGACATATTACAGATATACCGTGACTGGATGGATGAATATTACAGAGATACCGTGACCGGATGGATGAATATACAGATATACCATGACCGGGAGGGATTGATATTACAGAATACCGGGACCTGGTGGATTGAATTATTCAGAATATACAGTGACCTGGATGATGAAGATTAAAGATATACCAGGACCTGGATGGAGAATATTACAGAATACGGACCTGGATGGATGAATATTACAGACTAGACCTGACTTGGAGGATGATAGACGATATACCGTGACCTGGAGGGATGAATATTACAGATATACGTGACTTGGATGGATGATCTACAGATATACAGTGACCGGATGAATGAATATTACAGACATTTACCGGACCTGGATGATGAATATTACAAGAAACCGTGACCTGGATGGATGAATATACAGATATACCTTGACCGGATGGATTGAATATTACAGATATCCGGGACCCGGTGTGGATGAATATTACAGATATACCGTTGACCTGGATGGAGACTCTTACAGCTATTACCGTGAACTGGATGGATGGAATATTAAGGAGATACCGTGGAAAAACCTGGATGGGGGAATGAAAGATTACAGATATACCGTGACCTGGTGGATGAATATCAGCTATACCGGACCTGGAGAATGATATTTACAGATATCCCGTGGACCCGGATGGATGGAATATACCAGATATTACAGTGACCACAGATGGCATGAATCTATCAGATATACCGGGACTGGATGGATGAAATATTACAGATATACCGGACATGGATGGACTGATATTA
This sequence comes from Hymenochirus boettgeri, assembly GCA_019447015.1. Classification (NCBI taxonomy): domain Eukaryota; kingdom Metazoa; phylum Chordata; class Amphibia; order Anura; family Pipidae; genus Hymenochirus; species Hymenochirus boettgeri. The sequence continues at coordinate 91,692 of JAACNH010000919.1, read as the reverse complement.
CAGAGATACCCTGACCGGATGGATGAATATTACGGAGATACCGTGACCTGGATGAATGAATATACAGATATACCCGTGACCGGTGGATGAATATTACAGATATACCGTTGACTGGATGGATAATATACAGATATTATACCAGTGACCTGGAGGATGAATATTACGGATATACCGTGGACCTGGATGAAATGAATATATTACAGATATACCGTGTCCGGATGGGATGAATATTACGATTATACCGTGAACCTGATGGAGAATATTTACAGAATACCGCTGACCGGGAGGATGAATATGACAGATTATACCGTGACCGGATGATGATATTACAGCTTTTACGTGACCTGGAGGAATGATATTACAGAATATACCGTGAATATTACCAGAGATACGTGGACCTGGATGAATGGAATATTACAGATATACCGTGACCTGGATGAATGAATATACAGATATACCGTTGACCTGGATGATGAATTATTACGGATATACCGTGACCTGGGATGGATGAATATATAAGATATACCGTGGACCTGATGGATGAATATTGCAGGATATACCGTTTGACATGGATGAATGACAGATTACAATATACCATGCCCTGAGATGGATGAATATTACAGATAACCGTGACCTGGATGGATGAATATTACAGATATACCGTGACCGGATGATGAACTTTTACAGAGATACCGTGACTGGATGGATGAATATACAGATATACCGTGACCGGATGGATGTAATATTAAAGATATACCGTGACCTGGATGGAGGAATATTACAGATATACCGTGACCTGGATATGACATGAATTTAAGATATACCGTGACGGGATGGATAATATTAAAGATATACCAGTGCCTGATGATGAATATTTACAGATATACCGTGACCTGGAGGGATGAATGAATTATTACAGATATACGTGACCTGGAGGGATGAATAGACAGATATACGGGACTGGCTAAATGAATATTTACAGATTACCGTGACCTGGATGGGATGAATATTACAGATATACCGTGACCTGGAATAAATGAATATTACAGATATACCCGTTGACTGGATGGATTGAATATTACAGATATACCGTGACCTGGATGAATGAATATTACAGATATACCGTGACCGGGATGGATTGAATTTACAGATTTACCGTGGACCTGGATAAATGATATACAGATTATACCGTGACCTGATGATGAAATTAAAAGATATTACCAGGACCTGATGGATGGAATATTACAGATTATACCGACCTGGATGGATGATATACGGATAGACCGTGACTGGATGAATGAATCCGGCATGAATGAATATTACAGAATACCGTGACCTGGATGGCTGAATATTACAGATATACCATGACCCTGGATGGCTGGATATTAAGAATACCGTGACCTGGATGGAATGAATATTTACAGTATACCGGACCGGATGGAATGAAGATTAAGACACTATAACGGCTACCCCCCTGGTGGATGAATAGTACAGATTATACCGTGACCTGAGATGGATGAATATTACCAAGACTATTACCATGACTGGATGGATGGGATTGACAGATATACCGTGAACCTGGATGGCATGAATATTACAGAATTACGGACCTGGTGGATGAATATACAGATAACGTGACCTGGAGGATTGAATATACAGATACCGTGACTGGGATGCGATGATATTACAGATGAATACCGTGACCTGGCTGAATGAATATTACAGATATACCGTGACCTGGAGGATGATATACAGATATACGTGACCTGGATGGATAGAAATTACAGATTATACCGTGACCTGGATGGATGACTATTAGATATTACCGTGACCTGATGAATGATATTACAGATATACGTGAACTGGTGGAAGAAGATACCGATTATTACCGATGACCTGGATAAAATGAATATACAGACTATACCGTGACCTGGATGGATGAATCTACAGATATACCATGAAAAAAACCTGGATGGATGGATTTACAGAGTATACCGTGACCTGGATGGATGAATATAAGGATATACCGTGACCTGGATGAATGAATATTACAGATATACCGTGACTGGATGGAGAATATTCAGGCCGTGACTGGATGGATTGGATATTACAGAAGACCGTGACCTGGATGAATGAATCTACAGATTTACCGTGACCTGGATGGATGAATATTACAGAGATACCGTGACCTTGATGGATGTAGTACAGATATACCGTGACTGGATGGATGAATATTACAGATTATACCATACCGGATGGATTGATAGTAACAGATATACAGTGTGACCGGATGGATGAAGATTACAGATTATACCGTATGACCCTGGATTGGATGAATATTACAGATATACCGTGACCTGGATGGATGAATATTAAAGATATACCGTGACCTGGATGATGAATATTACAGATATACCGTATGACCTGGATGGATGGATCTTACAGGATACCGTGACCTGGATGAATGAATAGTACAAGATATACCGTGACCGGATGGATGAATATTACAAGATATACAGACCTGGATGAATGAATATTACAGATATAACCGGGACCTGGATGAAGAATATTACAGAATACCATGACCTGGATGGACAAATGACCATATTACAAGATTATACCGTGACCTGGATGGATGAATATTACAGATAACCGTGACTGGATGGAGGAATATTTTACAGATATCCGTTGGAACCGGATGGATGGATATTCACAGATATACCGTGACCTGGAGGAATGAATATTACAGATATACGTGACGGATGGATGGATATTCCAGAGATACCGTGACATGGATGGATGAATATTAACAGATATACGTGACCTGGATGATGAATATTAACAGATATACCGTGACCTGGATGGATGAATCTTACATATATAGTGACCTGGATGGATGAATATTACAATACACCGTGACCTGGAGGAATGAATCTTACAGATATTCCGGGACCTGGATGGATGAATATTACAGAGATATACCGTGACCTGGATGGATGAATAGTTACAGATATTACCGATGACTTGGATGGAGAATATACAGATCTACCGTGACCTGGAGAGATGAATATTTACAGGACATACCTTGACCTGGAAGGATGGAATATTACAAGATATAGCGTGACCGGGATGGAGGAATATTACAGATTATACCGTGACCTGATGGATGGAATATACAGAATACCGTGCCCTGGATTGATGAATATTACGACATACCGTGACAGGATGGATTGAATATTACAGTATATACCGTGACCTCGGATGGTGTATGATATTACAGATATACCGTGACTGGATGGATATTATATTGTTACGGATTATGACGATTGCATGTTGAAGAAATACAGTATTCTACCGTGACCTGGATGCATTGAATTATACAGATATACCGTGACCTGGATAGATTTATAGAATATTACAAGATTTACCGTGACTGGATGGATGAATACGATTATCGATTATACCGGTGGCCTGTGAAATGAATATGACGCATATTTATGCTGGAGATATTACAGTAATACCGTGACGCGGAGATAATGATGATAATGAATATTACAGCATGATATACAGTGACCTGGAGATAAATAAGGATGAAGATTACAGATATACAGGACCTGGGAATGGGATGAATATTACGATTTATACCGTGACCGGATGATATGAATATTACGAGATATACCGTTGACCTGGATGATGAATATTACGAATACGTGACCCTGGATGGAGGATGATTATTAACGGATATTATACCGTGACCTGGAAGAATGAATATTACAGATATACGTTGACCTGGATGATGAATATTACGATATAGGTTACCTGGTGGAGGGATGGATGGCAATGAAATATTAAGTAATACGTGACCTGGATGATGAAATTACGGATATACCGTGACCGGATGTGACTGAATATTACGAAATACTTCACCGGATCCTGGATGGATGAATATTACAGATTACTACCGGAGATGAATAGTCGACTATTACGTCCTGGATGGAGATGGAATTTACGATATACCACTGCCTGGTGGATGATATTAGACTCCTTACGTTGTTTGTGTTTCCTCTGGATGAATATTATGACTTACAGTGACTGGATGATGTTTTATTATGTACAGATTATACCGTTGACCTGGAATGAATGAATATTACAGTAAAGCTACCTGGTAAAGAAGGTGACCGTGAATACATAACGTTTTTGGAATGGATGAATGAATATTACAGATATGACCGTGACCTGGGTGGAATAAGTCGAGGATGGATAATATTAACAGATATTACGGATGACCTGGATGGATGAAATATTACTAGATATACGTTTGACTGGATGGATGGAGATATAATGATATTAGATTACCGTGACCTGGGAGGATGATATCAGAATAGTACGGATGATGACAGATACTTTGATATAGTGACCTGGATGGAGACTATTACTGAGATACCGTGACCTGTGGATTGAATGAATATTAAATGACTACCGTGACCGGATGGATGAATATACAGATATACCGTTGACCTGGATGGTGAATATGTCATTACAAGATATTATACCCGTGCCTGGATGGATGAATATTAAAATATACCGTGACCTGGATGGATGAATGAGATAGTTACAGATTATACCAGGACCTGGATGGATGAATATACGATTATACATGACCGGAGATTGGACCCTGATTGAGATTGATAAGGTATCATCGACCATGATGTTACCATGATATACGTCCATGACCTGGAGGAGATTGATTATTTACAGATATTACGTGACGGAGGATGAATATTACAGAAATTACCATGACCTGGATGGAGGAATATTACAGATATACCTGACCTTGGATGGATGAATCAAATACAGATTATCCTGACTGGATGGATGAATATTACAGAGTATACCTGACCGTGGATGGGGGGAAATTTAAGATATACGTCGCGATGATGTTACAGATATACCGTGACCTGGATGGTATGACTATTACAGAATATAACCGGGTGACAGTTATTAACGGATATATCACACCGGCTACCGCAACAGACAATACCAACCGGTCGGGGACAGTCTTATTACTGATAATCACACCAACACCGCCAACAGCACAATACCAACCGTGGACAGTATTACCAATATCACACTGATACGTGCAACGAGGCAATACCAACACCGGTGTCAATTACCAATATCACAATAACACCGCACAGCAATAGTCAACCCGGTGGACAGTATACAATATCACACCAACACCGCACAGCAATACCAACCGGTGGTGGGGTGACAGTATTACCGATTCACACCAACACCGCCAACAGCTAAATACCACCCAGGGTGAGTGACAGTATTACCATATCACAACCACACACCCAACGCAAATAATACCAAACCCTGGTGACTGTTATTACGATATCACACCCGATACGCACAAAATACAGAAATACCAACTAGTGTGAGCTAGTATTACCAATATCACACCTACACAGCCAACAGCAATACCAACCACGGTGGGACTGTATTACCGATATCACACGATACCGCAACAGCCAATACAACCCTGTCGGTGACAGTATTACCGATATCACACCAGATACCGCAACAGCAATACAAAACCCTGTGGACAGTTATTACAATGCACACCCAAACACCGCAACAGCAATACCAACACGGTGACAGATTACCGGATATCACACCGGATACCGCTAACAGCAATACCAAACCGATGACAGTATATTACCCATATCACACCGATGTACCGAACAGCATAATACCAACACAGGGGGATAGTTTATCCAGATTGATCCACACCGATACCGCAACGCAAATACCAACCCGGTGACAGTATTAGCGCATTATCACACCGATACCGCAACAGCAATACAGGGGATG
>JAACNH010000919.1:40903-85701 GCA_019447015.1 Hymenochirus boettgeri | reverse complement strand
GGGACTGTATTACCAGTACAGTGCAGACACCATACCAGGAGTAGTGATATATTGTTAGTATTAATACTATAAGTGCAGCACTGATCCAGAGAGAGACGTATTAATACAATACAATGGACTTGACTGCACCAAATTCCTTCCAACACCCAGAACATTACCCAGCTCCTTTTTACAGACGTCACTGTTGATTTGTAGATTTTACCAGCGGCTGTTCAGCCCCCAATCTTGGCAACAATTGACACAATCAGAGAAATGACATTGTTACACAATTCTGGTTCCTTAATGTGGACAATTTCAACTTTTACCACAAGAGGGCAGCGTCAGACTGCTAAATAACAACAAGTGCTTGAAACATGAAGAGGTCCCTGGCCCATGGAGCTTACAATCTACTTGGGTGGGTAACATACAGATACAGAGGAGAGGGTGGGAGTGCCGTAGTAATAACTGGTGCAGTGTCAGCAGTCCAATGCTGTGCTCAGTGTAGAAATTGGTGAAATAACTGGTAGTTTACAGCCGAATAGGATATTGGTCCCTTGTCTCTAGATGGCCTGTGTGGGCCCATGTCACTGTGTCTGTGACAGAGCTTCCTCATCCCTGCAGCATGGCAGCTTTCTCCAGAGACACAATCTTATTACCCGCCGGTACTGGATCCAGGGATAGGTCAATGGGAATCAGAGCATCAAGTACATCACCATAGTTCATGGTTAAAGGTCCCTGAACTGAGCGAGGGGAATTGGATCTCTGGACACAATGGATCCAGCACTGGGAATCTGTGCGTCACCCCCAACCGGATCACTTCCGGGTGTAGTAATATGGTGAATTACTGTAACCCCCGCCCCATCATGGGACTGATCAGGTTTCTGTAAAGCCCCGCCCCTCCCTTTCACCACGTGATATCAGTGTTCGCAGAAGGGGAAGTCGGGAAGGTGAGTGGGTAAGTGGAAATCTCCCGACATGCACTGCTGGACCTACTGTCAAATTCACCTCTCTCTCTCTCCTCACAGGTCACCGGGCTTTAATGGGATCCAGATCCTCCCTGTCAGGTCAGTTCCCCATGTCAACGCAGTGGATTCTGGGACATGACCGGGTCATACACCTGGCAACTCCCACCCAATGTGACATTCCTATAATGGGTCAATTACCATAATAACCAGTCAGTGTCCCAACCGATAGTATCGCCATTACCACCCCGCCATTATGACCATTACCACCGTCACCGCAGCCATTACCACCACCGACATTACAACCATGATTTCCACCACCATTACCATCCCACCATTACCACCGCTGCCATTACAACTGCCATTACCACCCCTGCCATTACCACCACCATTACCCCCGCCACCATTACCGTGAGATATGGGATACCGGTACACACCCCCTGTATATCAGTTCTATGGGGAGACCCTTGCTGTAACACACCCCTGTATTCAGTCTATGGGATCACTGCTGTAACACACCCTGTATTCAGTCTATGGGGATAACCTGCGTACACACCCTGTATACAGTCTATGGGGATACCTCTGTACACACACCCTGTATTCGTCTATGGGGATACCTGCTGTACACACCCCTGTATTCAGTCTATGGGGATACCTGCTGTCACACCCCTGTATTCAGCTATGGGGATACCTGCTGTACACACCCCTGTATACAGTCTATGGGATACATGCTGTCACACCCGTCATCAGTCTTGGGGATACCTGCGACACAACCCTGTATTCAGTCTATGGGTGAGTACCTGCTGTACCACACCCTGTATTCAGGTCTATGGGGATACCTGCTGTACACACCCCTGTATTCAGTCTATGGGGATACCTGCTGTACCACCCTGTATATCAGTCTATGGGGATACCTGGTGTACACACCCTGTTCACTAGTCTATGGGGGATACCTGCTGTACACACCCCTGTATCAGTCTATGGGGATACCCTGCTGTACAACCCCTGTTCAGTCTATGGTGTGATACTCTTGACTGTTACACACCCCTGTATTCAGTCTATGGGATACCGCTGAACACCTGTACAGCATGGTACATCGCCACACCCCTGTATTCAGTCTATGGGGATACCTGCTGTACCACCCTGTAGTACAGTCTATGGGGATACCGCTGTACACCCCCTGTATTCAGTTATGGGATACCTGCTGTACAAACACTGTTAACAGTCTATGGGGATACCTGCTGTACACACCCCTGTATACAGTCTATGGGGATACTGCTGTACACACCCCTGTATCAGTCTATGGGGATTACCTGCTGTACACACCCCTGTATCAGTCTATGGGGATACCTGCTGTACACACCCCTGTATTCAGTCTATGGGGATACCTGCTGTACACACCCCCTGTATTCAGTCTATGGGGATACCTGCTGTACACACCCCTGTATACAGTCTATGGGGATACCTGCTGTACACACCCCTGTATTCAGTCTATGGAGATCCTGCTGTACACACCCCTGTATTCAGTCTATGGGGATACCTGCTGTACACACCCTGTATTCAGTCTAGGGGGATAACTGCTGTACACCACCCCTGTATCAGTCTATGGGGATACCTGCTGTACACACCCCTGTATCAGTCTATGGGGATACCTGCTGTACACACCCCTGTATTCAGTCATGGGGATACCTCTGTACACCACCCCTGTTACAGTCTATGGGGATAATGCTGTACACACCCCTGGGATCAGTCTATGGGGATACCTGTGTACACACCCCTGTATCAGTCTATGGGGATACCTGCTGTACACACCCGGTATTCGTCTATGGGGATACCTGCTGTACACACCCCTGTATTCAGTCTATGGGGATACTGCTGTACACCCCCTGTATTCAGTCTAGGGGATACCTGCTGTAACACACCCTGTGATACAGTCTATGGGGATCCTGTGTACACACCCCTGTATTCAGTCTATGGGGATACCTGCTGTACACACCCTGTATTCAGTCTATGGGATACCTGCTGTACACACCCCTGTATGTCAGTCTATGGGGAACATGCTGTACACACCCCTGTATTCAGTCTATGGGATACCTGCTGTACACACCCCTGTATTATTCAGTCTATGTGGGATACCTGCTGTACACACCCCTGTATCAGTCTAGGGGGATACCTGCTGTACACACCCCTGATTCAGCTCTATGGGGATACCTGCTGTACACACCCTCTGTATTCAGTCTATGGGGATACCTGCTGACACACCCCTGTATCAGTCTATGGGGATACCTGCTGTACACACCCCTGATTCAGCTATGGGGATACCTGCTGTAAACACCCCTGATTCAGTCTATGGGGATTACTCGGACCACCACCCCTGTCTATTCAGTCTATGGGGATACCTGCTGTACACACCCCTGTATACAGTCTATGGGGATACATCTTGTAACACCCACTTATCAGTCTATGGGGATACCCTCTGTACAACACCCCTGCATTCAGTCTATGGGATACCTGCTGTACACACCCCTGCATTTCAGTCGTGGGGATACCTGCCTGTACCACCCCTGTATCAGTCTATGGGGATACCTGCTGTACACACCCCTGTAGTCGATTCTATGGGGATACCTGCTGTACACACCCCTGTATTCGTCTATTGAGGATACTGCTGTACACACCCCTGTATACAGTCTATGGGGATACCCTGCCTGTACAACACCCCTGTATTCGTCTATGGGGATACCTGCGTACACAACCCCTGTACCTTCAGGTCTATGGGGATACCTGCTGTACACACCCCTGTATTCAGTCTATGGGGATACCTGCTGTACACAGCCCTGTATTCAGTCTATGGGGATACCTGCTGTACACACCCCTGTATACAGTCTATGGGGATACCTGCTGTACACACCCTGTATTCAGTCTATGGGGAATACCTGCTGTACACACCCTGTATTCAGTCTATGGGGGATACCTTGCTGTACCACACCCCTGCATATCAGTCTATGGGATAACTGCTGTACACACCCCTGTTACAGTCTATGGGGATACCTGCTGTACACACCCTGTATTATTCTATGGGGATACCTGCTTGTACACACCCTGTATTCAGTACTAATGGTGATACTGCTGTACACACACCCTACAGTCTATGGGGATACCTGCTGTCACCACCCCTGTATTCCAGTCTATGGGGAACCTGCTGTACACACCCTGTATCAGTCTATGGGGATACCTGCTGTACACACCCTGCATTCATCTATGGGGATAACCTGCTGTACACACCCTGTATACAGTCTATGGGGATACCTGTGTACACACCCCTGTATTCAGTCTATGGGGATACACTGCTGTACACAGCCCCGGTATTCAGTACTATGGGGATACCTGCTGTACACACCCCTGTTTCAGTCTATGGGGATCACTGCTGCAACACCCCTTATCAGTCTATGGGACCTGCTGTACACACCCCTGTATCAGTCTATGGGGATACCTGCTGTACACACCCCTGTTTCAGTCTACTGGGGATACCTGCCTGTACACACCCCTGATTCAGTCTATGGGGATACCTGCTGTACACACCCCTGTATTCAGTCTATGGGATACCTGCTTACACACCCCTGTATCGTCTATGGGGATACCTGCTGTACACACCCCTGTATTCAGTCTATGGGGATACGCTGTCAAACCCCTGTATTCAGTCTAGTGGGGATACCTGCTGTACCACCCCTGTATTCAGTCTATGGGGATACCTGCTGTACACCACCCCTGTATTCATCTATGGGGATACCTGCTGTACACACCTCCTGTATACAGTCTATGGGATACCTGCTGTACACACCCCTGGTTCAGTCTATGGGGATACCGCTGTACACACCCCTGTATCAGTCTATGGGGATACTGCTGTACACCACCCCTGTATTCATATATGGGGTACCTGCTGTACACACCCCTGTATTCAGTCTAGTGGGATACCTGCCTGTACACCACCCCTGTATTCAGTCTATGGGGAGTACCTGCTGTACACACCCCGTATTCAGGTCTATGGGGATACCTGCTGTACACACCCCTGTATACAGTCTATGGTGGATACCTGCTGTACACACCCTGTATTACAGTCTATGGGGATACCGCTGTACACCCCCTGCATCAGTCTATGGGGATACCTCTGCTGTTTACACACCCTGCATTCAAGTCTATGGGGATACGCTGTTACACACCCCTGTTTAAGTCATGGGGATACCCTGTACACACCCTGTATTCAGTCTATGGGGATACCTGCTGTACACCCCCTGTATCAGTCTATGGGATACCTGCTGTACACACCCTGTATTCAGTCTATGGGGATACCTGCTGTACACACCCCTGTATTACAGTCTATGGGGATACGCTGTACACACCCCTGTATTCAGTCTATGGGATACCTGCGTACACACCCTGTATCAGTCATGGGGATACCGCGTACACACCCCTGTATTCAGTCCTATGGGGATACCGCTGTACACACCCCTGTATTCAGTCTATGGGGATACCTAATGTCACACCCCTGTATTCAGTCTATGGGGATACCTGCTGTACACACCCCTGTATTCAGTCTATGGGGATACCTGCTGTACACACCCCTGTATCAGTCTATGGGGATACCTGCTGTAACACCCCTGTATTCAGTCTAGGGGGATACCTGCTGTACACACCCCTGTATTCAGCTATGGGGATACCTGCTGTACACACCCCGTATCAGTCTATGGGGATACCTGCTGTACAACACCCCTGTTCAGTCTATGGGATACCTGGCTGTACACACCCCTGTTTCAGTCTATGGGGTACCTGCTGTACACACCCCTGATTTCAGTCTATGGGGATACCTGCTGTACACACCCTGCATTCAGTCTATGGGGATACTGCTGTACACACCCTGATATCAGTCTATGGGGATACTGCTGTAACACCCCCTGGGTATAACACCCTGTTCTATGGGGATACCTGCTGTACACAACCCCTGATTCAGTCTATGGGGAAGAACCTGTGTGTACACACCCCTGTATTCAGTCTATGGGATACCTGCTGTACCACCCCTGTATTCAGTCTATGGGGATACCTGCTGTACAACCCCTGATTCAGTTATGGGGAACTGCTGTACACACCCCTGATATCCGTTCTATGGGGATACCTGCTGTACACACCCTGTTTACAGTCTATGGGGATACCTGTGACACAACCTGTATTAGTCTATGGGGATACCATCTGTACAACCCTGTATCGTCATGGGACTTGCTGTACACACCCTGTTTCAGTCTATGGGATACCTGCTGTACACACCCCTGTCAGTCTAGGACCTGCTTCACACCCCTGATTAGTCTATGGGGATACCTGCGTAACCACCCCTGATCAGTTATGTCCTGCTGACACACCCCTTTACAGTCTATGGGGATACCTGCTGTACACACCCCTGTATTCAGCTATGGGGATACTGTACACACCCCTGTATTCAGTCTATGGGGATACCTGCTGTACACACCCTGTATCAGTCTATGGGGAAACCTGCTGTAACACACCCTGTATTCAGTCTATGGGGGACCGGCTGTACACACCCTGTATTCAGTCTATGGGGATACCTGCTGTACACACCCCTGTATACAGTCTATGGGGATACCTGCTGTACACACCCCTGTATTCAGTCTATGGGGATACCTGCTGTACACACCCCTGTATTCAGTCTATGGGGATACCGCCGTGTCACACCCCTGTATAGTCTATGGGGGATACCTGTCGTTACACACCCCTGTATTCAGCTATGGGATACCTGCTGTACACACCCCTGATTCAGTCTATGGGATACCTGCTGTACACACCCCCTGATTCAGTACTATGGGGATACCTGCTGTACACACCCCGCTACAGTCTATGGGGATACTGCTGTACACACCCCTGTATTCAGTCTATGGGGATACCTGCTGTACACACCCCTGTATTCAGTCTATGGGGATACCTGCTGTACACACCCCTGTATTCAGTCTATGGGGATACCTGCTGTACACACCCCTGTATTCAGTCTATGGGGATACCTGCTGTACACACCCCTGGATCAGTCTATGGGGACCTGCTGTACACACCCTGTTATACAGTCTATGGGGTACCTGCTGTACACACCCCTGTATACAGTTCTATGGGGATACCTGCTGTACACACCCCTGATTCAGTCTATGGGATACCTGCTGTACACACCCCTGTATACAGTCTATGGGGATACCTGCTGTACACACCCCTGTATTCAGTCTATGGGGATACCTGCTGTACACACCCCTGTATTCAGTCTATGGGGATACCTAATGTACACACCCCTGTATACAGTCTATGGGGATACCTGCTGTACAAACCCCTGTATTATCAGTCTATGGGGATCACCTGCTGTAACACCCCTGTATTCAGTCTATGGGGATTACCTGCTGTCACACACCCCTGATATTCAGTCTATGGGGATACCTGCTGTACACACCCCTGTATTCAGTCTATGGGATAACCTGCTGTACACACCCCTGTATTCAGTCTAGTGGGGATACCTGGCTGTACACAGACCCCTGCATATCAGTCTATGGGGATACTGCTTGTAACACCCTGTATTCAGTCTATGGGTACCTGCTGTACACACCTGTTTCAGTCTATGGGGATACCTCTGTCACACCCCTGTATTCAGTCTATGGGGATTACCTGCTGTACCACACCCCTGTATTCAGTCTATGGGGATACCTGCTGTACACACCCCTGTATTAGTCTATGGATATGTGAACACCCGGTATCAGTCGATACTGCTGTACACACCCCTGTATACAGTCTATGGGGATACCTGCTGTACACACCCCTGTATTCAGGTCCTATGGGGATACCTGCTGTACACACCCCTGTATTCAGTCTATGGGGATACCTGCTGTACACACCCCTGTATTCAGTCTATGGGGATACCTGCTGTAACCACCCCTGTATTCAGTCTATGGGATACTGCGTACACACCCCTGTATTCAGTCTATGGGGATACCTGCTGCCACACCCCTGTATACAGTCTATGGGGATACCTGCTGTCACACCCTGTATTCAGTCTATGGGATACCTGCTGTACACACCCCTGTATTCAGTCTATGGGGATACCTGCCTGTACACACCCCTGTATTCAGTCTATGGGGATACCTGCTGTACACACCCCTGTATACAGTCTATGGGGATACCTGCTGTACACACCCCTGTATTCAGTCTATGGGGATACCTGCCTCTGTACACACCCGTATTCAGTCTATGGGAGACTGCTGTACACACCCCTGTATCAGTCTAGGGGATACCTAATGTACACACCCTCATGTCAGTCTATGAGGATACCTGCTGTACACACCCCTGTATTCTAGTTATGGGGATACTGCTGTACACACCCCTGTATTCAGTCTATGGGGACACCTAGCTGTACACACCCCTGTATACAGTCTATGGGGATACCTGCTGTCACACACCCTGTATTCAGTCTATGGGGATACCTGCTGTACACACCCCTGTATTCAGTCTATGGGGATACCTGCTGTACACACCCCTGTATACAGTCTATGGGATACCTGCTGTACACACCCTGTATTTCAGTCTATGGGGATACCTGCTGTACACACCCCTGTATACAGTCTATGGGGATACCTGCTGTACACACCCCTGTATTCAGCTATGGGGATACCTCTGTACACAGCCCTGTATTCAGTCTATGGGGATACCTGCTGTACACACCCCTGTATCAGTCTATGGGATACACTGCTGTACACACCCCCTGTCTACAGTCTATGGGGATACCTGCTGTACCACCCCTGTATTCAGTCTATGGGGAACCTGCTGTACACACCCCTGTATTCAGTCTATGGGGATACCTGCTGTACACACCCCTGTATACAGTCTATGGGGATACCTGCTGTACACACCCCTGTATTCAGTCTATGGGGATACCTGCTGTACACACCCAGTCTACAGTCTATGGGGAACCTGCCTGTACACACCCCTGTATTCAGTCTATGGGGATACTGCTGTACACACCCCTGTATACGTCTATGAGGGATACTGCTGTACACACCCTGTATTCAGTCTATGGAGATAACTGCTGTACACACCCCTGTATTCAGTCTATGGGGATTACCTGCTGTACACAGCCCCTGTATCAGTCTATGGGATACTGCTGTACACACCCCTGTATTCAGTCTATGGGGATACCTGCTGTTAACCACACCCCTGTAATCAGTCTATGGGGATACCTGCTGTACACACCCCTGTATTCAGTCTATGGGGATACCTGCGGTAACACACCCCTGATCAAGTCTATGGGGATACCTGCTGTACACAACCCTGTATTCAGCATGGGATACACCTGCTGTACACACCGTATTCAGTCTATGGGGATACCTGCTGTACACCCTGATTCAGTTATGGGGTCGATTACACCCCTGTATCAGCTATGGGGATACCTCGTCTGTACACACCCCTGTATTCAGTCTATGGGGTATACCTGCTGTACACCACCCTGTATTCAGTCTATGGGGATACCTGCTTGTACACACCCCTGTATACATCTATGGGGACCTGCTGTACACACACCCTGTATCAGTTATGGAGATACTGCTGTACACCCCTGTATTCAGTCTATGGGGATACCTGCTGTACACACCCCTGTATCAGTCTATGGGGATACCTGCTGTACACACCCTGTATTCAGTCTATGGGGATACCTGCTGTACACACCCCTGTATTCAGTCTATGGGGATACCTGCTGTACACACCCCTGTATTCAGTCTATGGGGTACCTGCTGTACACACCCCTGTATACAGTCTATGGGGATACCTGCTGTACACACCCCTGTATTCAGTCTATGGGGATAACTTGCTGTACACAGCCCTGTATTCAGTCATGGGATACCTGCTGACACACCGCCTGTATATCAGTCTATGGGGATACCTGCTGACACACCCCTGTATTCCAGTCTATGGGGATACTGCGGTAAGCACACCCTGGTATATCAGTCTAGGGGATACCTGCTGTCACACCCCTGCTATTCCGAGTCTATGGGGATACCTGCTGTACACACCCCTGTAACTCTATGGGGATACCTGCTGTACACACCCCTGTATTCAGTCTATGGGGATACCTGCTGTACCACCCTGTATCAGCTATGGGGATACTGCTGTACACACCCTTATCAGTCTATGGGATACTGCTTACACACCCATGATCAGTCTATGGGGATACCTGCTGTACACACCCCTGTATACAGTCTATGGGGATACCTGCTGTACACACCCCTGTATACAGTTATGGGGATACCTGCTGTACACACCCCTGTATTCAGTCTATGGGGATACCTGCTGTACACACCCCTGTATTCAGTCTATGGGGATACCTGCTGTACACACCCCTGGTATTCAGTCTATGGGGATACCTGCTGTACACACCCCTGTATACAGTCTATGGGGATACCTGCTGTACACCCCCTGTATTCAGTCTATGGGGATACTGCTGTACACAGCCATGTATTCAGTTCTATGGGTATACCTGCTGTACCACACCCCTGTATACAGGTCTATGGGGATACCTGCTGTACACACCCCTGTATTCAGTCTATGGGATACCTGTGTACACACCCCTGTATACAGTCTAGGGGGGATCACCGCTGTACAACCCCTGCATTCAGTCTATGGGGATACCTGCCTGTTACACACCCCTGTATACAGTCTATGGGGATACCTGCGTACACACCCCTGTATTAGTCTATGGGATACCTGCTGTACACAGCCCTGTATTCAGTCTATGGGGATACCTGCTGTACACACCCCTGTATTTACAGTTATGGGGATACCTGCTGTCACACCCCTGTATTCAGTCTATGGGGATACCTGCTGTACACAGCCTGTATTCAGTTATGGGACCTGCTGACACACCCTGTATTCAGTCTATGGGATACCTGCTGTACACACCCTGTATTCAGTCTATGGGGATACCTGCTGTACACGCCCGTATTCAGTCTATGGGATACCTGCTGTACACACATCCTGTATACAGTCTATGGGGATCCTTGCTGTACACACCACCCTGCTATTACAGTCTATGGGGATACCTGCTGTACACACCCCCTGCATTCAGTCTAGGGGGATACCTGCTGTACACACCCCTGATTAGTTATGGGGATACCTGTTACACGCCCTGTATTCAGTCTATGGGGATACCTGCTGTACCACCCCTGTATACAGTCTATGGGGATACGCTGTACACACCCTGTATACAGTCTATGGGGATACTGCTGTACACCCCTGTATACAGTCTATGGGGATACCGTGTACACCCTATAAGTCTATGGGGAACCTGCTGTCACACCCTGTATACAGTCTATGGGGATATAATGCTGTACACACCCGTATACAGTCTATGGGGATACCTGTCTGTACACAACCCTGTATTCAGTCTATGGGGATACCTGCTGTACACACCCCTGTATTCAGTCTATGGGATTACCGCTGTCACACCCCTGTTTCAGTCTATGGGATCCTGCTGTACACACCCCTGTATCAGTCTATGGGGATACCTGCTGTACACACCCCTGTATCAATCTTATGGGGATACCTGTGTACACACCCTGTATTTCAGTCTATGGGGGATACTAATGTTACACACCCCTGTATTCAGTCTATGGGGATACCTGCTGTACACACCCCTGTATTCAGTCTATGGGGATAAATGCTGTACACACCCCTGTATACAGTCTATGGGGATACCGTGTACACACCCCCTGTATTCAGTCTATGGGGATAAACTGTGTACACACCCCTGTATACAGTTATGGGGATACCTGCTGTAACACACCCCTGTATACAGTCTATGGGGATACCTGCTGTACACACCCTGATTTCAGTCTATGGGGATACCTATGTACACACCCTGTATTCAGTCTATGGGATACCTGCTGTACACACCCCTGTATTCAGTCTATGGGGATACCTGCTGTACACAGCCCTGTATTCAGTCTATGGGGATACCTGCTGTACACAGCCCTGTATTCAGTCTATGGGGATACCTGCTGTACACACCCCTGTATTCAGTCAATGGGGATACCTGCTGTACACACCCGTATTCAGTCTATGGGGATAAACTGCTGTACACACCCCGTATACAGTCTATGGGATACCTGCTGTACACACCCCTGTATACAGTCTATGGGGATACCTACTGTACACACCCTGTATTCAGTCTATGGGGATACCTTGTGTACACACCCCTGTATACAGTCTATGGGGATACCTGCTGTACACACCCCTGTATTCAGTCTATGGGGATACCTGCTGTACACACCCCGTATACAGTCTATGGGGAGATACCTGCTGTACACACCCCTGTATACAGTCTATGGGGATACCTGCTGTACACACCCCTGTATTCAGTCTATGGGGATACCTGCTGTACACACCCCTGTATTCAGTCTATGGGGATACCTGCTGTACACACCCCTGTATTCAGTCTATGGGGATACCTGCTGTACACACCCTGTATTCAGTCTATGGGGATACCTGCTGTACACACCCTGTATACAGTCTATGGGATACCTGCTGTACACACCCTGTATCACGTCTATGGGGATAGCTGTACACACCCCGGTATCAGTCTATGGGGATACACTGCTGTACACACCCGTATTCAGTCTATGGGGATACCTGCTGTTACACACCCCTGTATTCAGTCTATGGGGATACCTGTGTACACACCCCTGTATTCAGTCTATGGGGATACCTGCTGTACACACACCTGTATAGTATATGGGGATACCTGCTGTACACACACCTGTATTCAGT
Organism: Hymenochirus boettgeri; assembly: GCA_019447015.1. Lineage (NCBI taxonomy): Eukaryota > Metazoa > Chordata > Amphibia > Anura > Pipidae > Hymenochirus > Hymenochirus boettgeri. Next base: position 72,910 of record JAACNH010000919.1, on the reverse strand, counting down.
CTATGGGGATACCTGCTGACCACCCCCTGTATTCAGTCTATGGAGATACTGTGTACCACCCCGGTATTCAGCTATGGGGACTGCTGTACACACCCCTGTTATCAGTCTCTATGGGGATACCTGCTGTACACACCCCTGTATACAGTCTATGGGGATACCTGCTGTACACACCCTGTATACAGTCTATGGGGATACCTGCTGTACACACCCCTGTATACAGTCTATGGGGATACCTGCTGTACACACCCCTGGATTCCAGTCTATGGGGATACCTTGCTGTACACACCCTGTATACAGTCTATGGGGATACCTGCTGTACACACCCCTGTTTACAGTCTATGGGGATACCTGCTGTACACACCCTGTATTCAGTCTATGGGGGATACCTGCTGTACAACCCCTGTATAACAGTCTATGGGGATACCTGCGTACACACCCCTGGATTCAGGCTATGGGGATACCTGCTGTAACACCCCTGTATTCAGTCTATGGGATACCTGCTGTACACACCCCTGTATTCAGTTCTGGGGATACCTGCTGTACACACCCCTGTATTCAGTCTATGGGGTACCTGCTGTACAAACCCCTGTATCAGTTATGGGGATACTGCTGACACACCCCTGTATTCAGTCTATGGGGATACCTCTGTTACACACCCCTGTATTCAGTCTATGGGGACTACCTGCTGTACACACACCCTGGATTCAGTCTATGGGGATACCTGCTGTACACACCCTGTATTCAGGTCTATGGGGATACCGCTGTACACACCCCTGTATTCAGTCTATGGGATACCTGCTTACACACCCCTGTATTCAGTCTATGGGGATACTGCTGTACACACCCCTGTATCAGTCTATGGGGATACCTGCTGTACACACCCCCTGTATTCAGTCTATGGGGATACGCTTGTACACCCCCTGTATCAGTCTAGGGGATACCTGCTGTACACACCCCTGTATTCAGTCTAGGGGATACTGCTGTACACCCCCTGTATTCAGTCATGGGGAACTGCTGTACACACCCCTGTATTCACTCTATGGGATACCTGCTGTACACCCCTGTATACAGTCTATGAGTGGCCTGCTGTACACACCCTGTATTCAGTCTATGGGGATACCTCTGTACAAACCCCTGTATTCAGTCTATGGAGATACTGCGTATACACACCCCTGTATTAAGTCTATGGGGATACCTGCTGTACACACCCCTGTATACAGTCTATGGAGAACCTGCTGTACACACCCCTGTATTCAGTCTATGGGGATACCTGCTGTACACACCCCTGTAATTCAGTCTATGGAGATACCTGCTGTACACACCCCTGTATTCAGTCTATGGGGTACCTGCTGTACACACCCCTGTATTCAGTCTATGGGGATACCTGCTGTACACACCCCTGTATACAGTCTATGGAGATACCTGTGTACACACCCCTGTATCATTATGGGGATACCTGCTGTACACACCCCGTATTCAGTCTATGGGGATACCTGCTGACACACCCTGTAACAGTCTATGGAGATACCTGCTTGTACACACCCCTGTATTCAGTCATGGGGTACCTGCTGTACACACCCTGTATTCAGTCTATGGGGATACCTGCTGTACACAACCCTGTTACAGTCTATGGGATACCTGCTGTACACACCCCTGTATCAGTCTATGGGGTACCTGCTGTACACACCCCTGTATTCAGTCTATGGGGATACCTGCTGTACACACCCTGGTATTCAGTCTATGGGGATACCTGTTTACACACCCCTGTATACAGTCTATGGGGATACTGCTGTAACACCCCTGTATACAGTCTATGGGGATACTGCTGTACACACCCCTGTTATCAGTCTATGGGGTACCTGCTGTACACACCCCCTGGTATTCAGTCTATGGGGATACCTGCTTTGTACACACCCCTGTATTACAGTCTATGGAGATACTCATGCTGTACACACCCCGTTAACAGTCTATGGGGATACCTGCTGTACACACCCTGTATTACAGTCTATGGGAGATACCTGCTGTACCACAACCTGTACAGTCTATGGGGATACCTGCTGTACACACCCCTGTATTCAGTCTATGGGGATACCTGCTTGTACACACCCCTGTATCAGTCTATGGGGATATGCTGACACACCCCTGTATTCAGTCTAGGGATACCTGCTGTACACACCCCTGTATACAGTACTATGGGGATACCTGCTGTACACACCCCTGTATCACATGTCTATGGGGATACCTGCTGTACACACCCCTGTATATCAGTCATGGGGATACCTGCTGTACACACCCTTGTATTCAGTCTATGGGGATACCTGCTGTAACACCCCGTATTCAGTTATGGGGAACCTGCTGTACCACACCCTTATTCAGTTTGGGAACATGCTGTACACACCCCTGTATACAGTCTATGGGGATACCTGCTGTACACACCCTGTATTCAGTCTATGGGGATACCTGCTGTACACACCCCTGTATTCAGTCTATGGGGATACCTGCTGTACACACCCCTGTATCAGTCTATGGGGATAACCTGCTGTACACACCCCTTATTCAGTTATGGGATACCTGCTGTACCACACCCTGTTACAGTCTATGGGGATACCTGCTGTTACACACCCTGTATCAATCTATGGGGATACCTGCTGTACACAACCCTGTATTACAGTCTATGGGGGATACCTGCCTGTACACACCCCTGTATACACGTCTATGGGGATACCTGCTGTACACACACCTGTATTCAGTCTATGGGGATACCTGCTGTACAACCCGGCTTATACAGTCTATGGGGATACCTGCTGTACACACCCCTGTATTCAGTCTATGGGGATACCTGCTGTACACACCCTGTACAGTCTATGGGGAATACCTGTGTACACCACCCTGTATCAGTCTATGGGGATACCTGCTGTACACCACCCCTGTATCAGTCTATGGGGATACCTGCTGTAACACACCCTGGATTCAGTCTATGGGGATACCTGCGGTACACACCCCTGTATACAATCTATGGGGATACCTGCTGTACACACCCCTGTATTCAGTCTATGGGGGATACCTGTGTACACACCCCTGTATAGTGTCTATGGGGATACCTGATGTACACACCCCTGTATTCAGTCTATGGGGATCACTGCTGTACACACCCCTGTATACAGTTATGGGGATACTTGCTGTACACACCCCTGTATTCAGTCTATGGGGAATCCTGTCTGTACACACCCCTGTATCAGTCTATGGGGGATACCTGCTGTACACACCCCTGTATTACAGTCTATGGGGATACCTGCTGTACACACCTGTATTCAGTCTATGGGGATACCTGCTGTACACACCCCTGTACAGTCTATGGGGATACCTGCTGTACACACCCTGTATACAGTCTATGGGGGATGATACCTGCTGTACACACCCCTGTATTCAGTCTATGGGGAACCTATGTACAACACCCTGTATCAGTTTGGGGATACGCTGTACACACCCCTGTATTCAGTATGGGGATACATGCCTGTACACACCCCTGATTCAGTCTATGGGGATACCTGCTGTACACACCCCTGTTTCAGTCTATGGGGATATCCTGCTGTACACACCCTGTATACAGTCTATGGGGATACCTGCTGTACACACCCTGTATCAGTCTATGGGGATACCTGCTGTACACAGCCCCCTGTATACAGTCTATGGGGATTAACCGCTGTACACAAGCCCCTGTATACAGTCTATGGGGATAACCTGCTGTACACACCCTGTATTCAGTCTAGGGGCCGGATACCTGCTGTCCACAACCCCTGTAATTCAGTCTTATGGGGATACCTGCTGTACACACCCCTGGCATTCAGTCTATGGGGATACCTGCTGTAAACACACCTGTATTCAGGTCTAGGGGATTGCGGTACACACCCCTGTATTCAGTCTATGGGGATACCTGCTGTACAACACCCCTGTATCAGTCTATGGGGATACCTGCTGTGTACACACCCCTGGATTCAGTCTATGGGGATACCCTGCTTGTACCACACCCCTGTAGATATATATATATTATACTGATAATAGAGAGAAGAGATACGGTGTAATGAGATTAGGATCTTAGGAATAGTATTATCATATGATTATGGGATTGAAGATTATAGGTATGAATAGCTGGAGGATTTGGAGGAACAAGTAACGTATATTATGATATTAGATAGTTACATAATATTATATCATGATTATCTTATATTTGATTATCTAGTATTATAATCTAGTATTATTACGGTAGATAGCATTACAGATGACATATCGTTCAATATGGTATGTTAGGTGTATCTCCCTGACCAGGAAAGTATCGGGCCCCCACAACACACGTGATCTTCATCAACCCTCACACTCTGTCACCGGCGTCCACTGCCGGGTTGTAGTTATATGGTTTGAATTACTGTAACCCCCGGCCCCATCATGGGTGACTGATCAGGTTTCTGTAAAGCCCCGCCGCACCTTCCCCCCCCTTTACACACAAAAGCGTGATATCAGTGTTCGCAGAGAAGGGGAAGTCGGAAGGTGTAGGGGGAAGTGGACAACTCCGCAGATGCTATGCGGGACCATACTGTACAAATCACCTCTCTCGTCTTCCTCACAGGTCAACCAGGGGCTTTAATGGGATCCATGATCTCTCCCTGTCCGGCTCAAGCTTACCCCATGTCTAGACGCAGTGGATATTCTGGGACCATGGGGACCGGGTCATACCACCCTGGCAATCCCACCATATCGTGACTACCTTTCTATAAGGGTAATTACCAGTTAACCAGTCATGTCCCAAACCGATATGTATGCCATTACACCCCGCCATTATCCATACCACCGTCACCGCAGCCATTACCACCACCTGACTTACAACCATGATTTCCACCACCATATACAATCCCACCATACCACCGGTCTGACCATTACAAACTGCCATTCCACCCCTGCCATTACCCACCACCTACACAATTAAAATGCAAGTACCACCACCATTACAACACCAGCACCACCTTATACAGCCCCATACAACTGCCATTACCAACCACAATTCCACCGAACCATTGTACAACCACCATTACCCCGCCATCCATTACAACTGCCATGTACCAGCCACCATTACCTACCACCATTACTCACCAACCATGTACCTACACACCATGACTATCCCACACATGACAACCACTCAGACCAATCCCACCATTACCACCACCAGTCCGTCCCACCATGACCAGACATTACCACCACCATTACCATCACCATTACCACCACCATTACCATCCCACCATTACCATCCCATACACCACCATTACCATCCCAACCATAACCAAACATTACCACCCACCATGTACACACCAGTTAACCATCCCACAGTACCATCCATTACCACCACCAGGACCAGACAACCATGACCACCCACCATTACTCACCTACCAGACCATACCACCAGTACCATCCCCCATACCATCCACCATTACATCACCATTACCCCACATTACCATCCACCAGGTACCACCACCAGCCAGCCCACCAGGTGACACCACCAGTACCACCCCACAGACCACCACTACCACCCACCAGGACCAACACCATTACGGATCCCACAGGTACACCACACATACCAGACCCCGGACCACCACCAGGTAACAGCCCACCCAGTACCGACCACACAGGAGTCGCCACCCACCCATGGACCACCAACCCCAGGGCACCAGGCCCGACCAGGACCAGCCCACCAGGACCACACCACCCCAGGACCAGCCACCTAGGAAAACCCATTACATGCCCACCATTACCACCACCATACCACACATGTACACCCACCATTACCGCACCCCATTACCATCCACCATGACCACCACCAACCACCCACTACCACCACCAGTTACCAGCCCACCAGTACCACCACCATAGCACCACCATTACCATCCACTACCATCCCACCATACCCCCACCAGGAACATGCCACCAACCACCACCTACCACCAACATACCATCACCACCATTACCAGCCACCATACCAGCCCAGCCAGTTACCACACCATCACCACCATCAACCATCCCACCATTACCACCCACCATACCACCCACAGGTTAACATCCCACCATTACCAGCACACCATTACAGTCCACCGACCAGTACCACCACCATCCCACCATTACCAATCCACCATTACCACCCCACCATTACCATCCCACCATTACCATGCCCACCAGTACCATCCCACAACCATTACCATCCACCATTACCATCCCCACCATTACCAGCCCACCATTACCATCCCACCATTACAATCCCACATACCACACCACCAATTACCCACCCACCCAGTGACCATACCCCACCATTTACCACCACCATTACTCACCACCATTACCACCCACCAGGTTACCACCCCCATTCACCATCCCACCAGTCACCACCAACCATACCAGTACCAAGCCACCATCATCACCATCCACCACCATTACCCAATAACCCCACCATTCACCATCCACCAGTTCACCATCACCCACCATTACACATCCACCACACTTACCACTACCACCATTACCCCCACCATTCACCCACCACCATCTACTACCACCACCATTACCACCACCATATACCCAGTACCGACACCCCACCATACCCACCACTCCCTACCATCCCACCATACCACCACCAGTACCACCACCATACCGACCACCACAGGACCCCACCACCATTACCACCACCATTACCATCACCACCATTACCACCACCAACCCCACCATACCACCACATACTCCCAACACCAACCCACCTTCACATCCCACCACTCCCCCACCCACCAACCACCCACCATTACCACCACCCATCACCATCCACCATTACCATCCCACCATACCTCCACCCATTACCACACCATTACCACCACATTACCACCACCATTACCATCCCCCCATTACCACCACCATTACCACCACCATCACCCATCCCACCATTACCATCCCACCAACCAGCCCACCATTACCACCACCATACCACCACCCACATACCATCCACCATTACCATCCCACCATTACCATCCCACCAATACCATCCCACCATAATCCACCATACCATCACATTACACTCCCACCATACCATCACACCCTCCCATCCCACTTGACCATCCCACCATACCATCCCACCGTTGACCACCACCATTACCATACCACCATACCACCCACCATTACCAGCCCACCATACCATCCCCAAACATTGACCACCAACATACCACCACAACCACCACCATTACCACCACCAGGTACCACCACCACCAGACCACCACCATACCACCCACCAGACCACCCACACCATTACCATCCCACCAATTACCATCCCACCATTACCAGCCCACCATTACCATCCCACACATACCATCCCACCATTACCACCACCTTACCATCCCCCATTACCACCCACCATTACCACCCACCAGTACCATCCCACCATTACCACCACCATTACCCCATCCCACATACCATCCCACCATTACAACCATCATTACCCATTCCCACCATACCACCCACCATTACCACCACCATTACCATCCCACCATTACCATCACCATTACCATCCCACCATTACAAATGTCATTACCATCCCAACATTACCACCACCATTACCACCCACCATTACCATCCCACCATACCACCACCATTACCACCACCATACCATCCAACCATACCCACCCACCAACCAATGTCATACCGACTCCCACCATACCACCACCATTACCACCACCATACCACCACCACCAACCCAACACCATACCACCACCATTACCATCCCCACCATTACCACCACCATTACCCACCACCATTACCATCCACCATTACCACCACCATTACCACCACCATTACCACCCACCATACCCCACATACCACCACCATTACCATCCCACCATGTACATCCCACCATTACCACCACCATTACCAACCATTACCATCCCACCATTACCATCCCACCATACCACCACCATTACCATCCCACCTTACCACCCCATACACCACCATTACCATCCCACCATTACCACCACCATTACCACACCGTACAAGCCCACCATTACCATCCACACCATTACAAATGTCATTACCATCCCACCATTACAAATGTCATTACCATCCCACCATTACACACCACCATTACCCCCACCAACCATTACCACCGCCATTACCACCGCCACATTACAACGGCCATTACCACGCCGCCATTACAACTGCCATTACCCCCAGCCACCATTACCACCGCCATTACCCCCACCACCATTACCACTGCCATTACACCGCCGCCATACAACGGCCATTACCACCGCCGCCATTACAACGGCCATTACCACCGCCGCCATTACAACGGCCATTACCACCGCCGCCATTACAACGGCCATACCACCGCCGCCATTACAACGGCATTACCACCGCCGCCATACAACGGCCATTACCACCGCCGCCATTACAACGGCCATTACCACCGCCGCCATTACAACTGACATTACCCCGCCCCCATTACAACTGCCATTACCACCGCCGCCATTACAACTGCCATTACCACCGCCGCCATTACAACATGCCATTACCACTGCCGCCATTACAACTGCCATTACCACCGCCGCCATTACCATCGTCACCATTACAACTGCCATTACCACCACCACCATTACCCCCACCACCATTACCACTGCCATTACCACCGCCGCCATTACAACTGCCATTACCACCCAGCCATACAACTGCCTTACCACCGCCGCCATTACAACTGCCATTACCACCGCCGACCATTACAACTGCCATTACCACCGCCGCCATTACAACTGCCATTACCACCGCCACCATTACAACGGCCATTACCACACGCCGCCCCATTACAACTGCCATTACCACGCCGCCATTACAAACTGCCATTACCACCGCCGCCATTAAACTGCCATTACCACCGCCGCCATACAACTGCCATTACCAACGCCGCCATTACAACTGCCATTACCACCGCGCCATTACAACTGCCATTACCACCGCCGCCATTACAACTGCCATTACCACGCCGCCCATTACAACTGCCATTACCACCGCCGCCTTACAACTGCCATTACCACCGCCGCCATTACAAACTGCCATTACCACCGCCGCCATTACAACTGCCATTACCACCGCCGCCATTACCATCGTCACCATTACAACTGCCATTACCACCACGCTATTACCACCGCCACCATTACAACTGCCATTACCACCGCCACCATTACAACTGCCATTACCACCGCCACTATTACAACTGCCATTATCACCGCCCCATTACCACTCCGCCATACCACTGCCCATTACCACCGCCCGCCACCCCCTTCACCATTACCCACACCGCCTACCATGGCCACACATTACCACCACTACTATTACCACCATCATTACTGCCAACATTACCACACCACTAATATACCACGATCATTATCGCCACCGTTACTGCAATCTTACCATCACCAGTACCACCGCCGCCATTACAACTGCCATTACCACCGCCGCCCTGCCATTACCACCGCCGCCATTACAACTGCCATTACCACCGCCGCCATTACAACTGCCATTACCACCGCCGCCATTACCATCGTCACCATTACAACTGCCATACCCACCGCCGCCATTACCATCGTCACCATTACAACTGCCATTACCACCACCGCTATTACCACGCCACCATTACAACTGCCCATTACCACCGCCACCATTACAACTGCCATTACCACCGCCACTATTACAACTGCCATGGCAGATGGACTGATGATGGACTGATATTGTCTTGTATATACAAGACAATACCATGCTGGCTCTGGCTGTTGTCGCCTGGCACTGCTTGCTACCTTTAAGTTTGTTATCCACCAAAACTCCAAGATCCCTTTCCAACAGGGATTCACTTAACACAGAGCCATTTATAGTATAAGTAGCACAAAAAATTCATCACCTTCCATTTATAACATTGAATCTCATCTGCCACTTAGCAGCCAATGTGACAATTATCTAGATCCCCCTGTAACGATTTGCACATCCTCTGAAGTTTTTAATGGTCGACAAAGTTTTGTGTTGTCAGCAAACACAGAAACCTTGCTGACAATACCCACTTCCAAATCATTAAAGGGTATCTCCACTCGTTTTAGAAGTTTTGGGAATCCAGTTCTATTGAAGAACGGGAGGTAAAGGAGCTGTGCCTTACCTTCCGTTCTTCAATAGAACACACAGGAGCCAGGAAGAGAAGGTAAGAAACTTACCCGCTCGCTCGCTCCCCCGGCGCTTGGTCTGACAGGTCCCGACGGACCTTGTCTTCTATGCACATAGATCGCGCATGCGCATAGAAGACAAGGTCTGTTGGGAGCGAGCGGGTAAGTTTCTTACCTTCTCTCCTGGCTCCTGTGTGTTCTATTGAAGAACGGAAGGTAAGGCACAGCTCCTTTACCTCCCGTTCTTCAATAGAATGAGATTCCCAAAACTCTCTAAAACGAGTGGAGATACCCTTTAATAGATTAAATAGAAGCGGCCCCAACACAGAACCGTGGCCCCCACTTAGCACTTTAGACCATAATGATGAGCCCCATTAACAACTACTCTCTGCATCCTATTCCTTAACCAATTTTCTACCATGTACAAACGTGACTCCCCCAGACCAACAAGGATAATACCAAGGATTTACTGAATACTGAAATAAAAAGCAGTTACAGTTATTAAAAATTGCTCTGAAGCTTTTTTTTTCCCAATTAGATCTGTATAAGAGTATATAAAGGATAAATCCATTTCTTTAGGTAAAACTGGGAATGAGAAATGTTTGTTATACGTTAGATTATTAGGGCAATGCGATTATAAAAAACATGATGCTGTGAGGTACCTTCTGTTATAATATATGAGTTACCATCACCACTGCCATTGTGAATACTAATAAGTATTAACCTAGCATGTTTAGGTTCAACCACACAGTGTGGGCAGGATTATCCTATTTGGTTCCTCTGGAAGCTTGGTTGGAACTGTCTGAGTAACAGTTTAAAATATAACTGTGTAAAGATTCTATGTTCTGTGACACAATAAGCTATACCCTCATACTGTACTGCTAAGGGAAACAATATGGCAGCTCCCACCCATATGTATAAATAAAATATACAGAGAAGGAATTGTTCGACATACAATAAGCTATACCCTCATACTGTACTGTCTAAGGGAAAACAATATGGCAGCTCCACCATATGTATAAATATACAGAGAGGAAATGTTCTGTACATACAAAAAGCTATACCCTCATACTGTACTGTCTAAGGGAAACACTATGGCAGCTCCCACCCATATGTATAAAATATACAGAGAAGGAATGTTCGTACACACAATAATCTATACCCTCATACTGTACTGTCTAAGGGAAAACAATATGGCTGCTCCACCCATATGTATAAATAACAAGGAGAAGAAATGTTCTGTACATTCAAATAAGCTATACCCTCATACTGTACTGTCTAAGGGAAACCACTATGGCAGCTCCCACCAATATGTATAAATATACAAAGAAGGAATGGTCTGTACATACAATAAGCTATACCCTCAACTGTACTGTCTAAGGGAAAACACTATGGCAGCTCCCACCCATATGTATAAATAAAATATACAAGAGAAGGAAGTTCTGTACAACACAATAAGCTATACCCTCATAGTAATGTCTAAGGGAAACAATATGGCAGCTCCCACCAATGTATAAATATACAGAGAAGGAATGTTCTGTACATACAATAAGCTATACCCTCATACTGTACTGTCTAAGGGAAAACACTATGGCAGTCCTACCCCTATGTATAAATATACAATATACAGAGAAGGAATGTTCTGTACACACAATAAGCTATACCATAATACTGTACTGTCTAAGGGAAACAACTTATGGCAGCTTCCACCCATAGTATAAAATATACAGAGAAGGAATGTTCTGTACATAAATAAGCTAACCCTCATGTTTGTACTTGACTGTTTAAGGGAAACCTAGGGCGCTCCCCAACCTTATGAAAATATACAGAGAAGGAATGTTGTGTACATACAATAAGCTATATACTCGTACTGTACTGTCTAAGGGAAACACTATGGCAGCTCCCACACTTATGGGTGGAAATTCTCATGGACAGTATATATAAATATATGAATCAATGTTTGTCAATCACAGAGGTGGGCGGGTCTTTCTAGAGATTTTTATTGCATGTATATTTGATCCAGACGTATCACTGTGTGTGTGATGGTTATTATTGGTTGCTGGTGGGTGAGCTGATAGTGCTGGTGACCCTGATTCATTTCCTCTCATTCCCAGGTCGTGGTGAAGATTGTATCCAGTGCAGAGAGAGTGGGCGGCATGGCTTTGTGTGTGGGGCAGCTGAGACTCCTTATCACCCAGACCTGTCACATTGTCAACTCAAAGCCCCTCAGGTAAGTAGACAGATCACTGCCCGACCAGGAGCATCTCGCTGTATCCCTCCCCATCACGTGACTCCATTGTTACCATTTATCCTCAGCCTCTCGTCCCCTGCCTGGGCCATTCAGAAACTGACGCGGGTGCGAGTGGTCGATAACAGCTCCCTGGGTAACACGCCGTATCACCGCCCTCCCAAGTGTATCCACGTGTACAACAAGACTGGCGTGGGGAAGGTTGGAGATAGAATTCTCTTGGCTATTAAAGGACAGAAGAAGAAAGCGCTGATCGTGGGACACAGGATGCCGGGCCCTTCCATGACGCCACGCTTTGACTCCAATAACGTGGTACTGATAGAGGACAATGGGAACCCCGTGGGGACCAGGATTAAGACTCCGATCCCTACAATCCTGCGAAAACAAGATGGAGAGTTTTCCAAGGTTCTGGCAATCGCACAGAACTTGGTGTGAACGGAGCAGTTTGTCCTGTGATGTTAATTGTTAATAAAGTTATTGTCACTGTTTGTGAGTCTGCAACGCACACTGGAACATAGAGAGGTGCTTTTCACTAAACCTCGTGTCACACAAAGGTGAATACACACTTAGAGACTAGTGCTTACACAAATGAATTGTATATCACACTACGTCCCGGGGGATAACATACCCCCCTTCTTTATATGATTGAACCCTCAATCCCACCCCCTCCTATGGGACCCAAAACACATGGCCCGCTACTCTCCTGGGATAGATTTCATCTGTCTGCCCTATGTGCTGACTCTCTGTCTGTCTTCCTGCAGATGTGGTAATATATAATATTGAGAATTACTGCTATTAATACATATACTGTAGTTCTGGTTGGTACGGGGATACTATATAATATTGAGAATTACTCCGTACCTGTCACCTACCCCTCCGTACCTGTCACCTACCCCTCCGTTTCTGTCACCTACTCAATACCAGTCACCTAGCACCTACCCCTGTTTGTAGACTATATGTTAATCCCTATAATGTCCCTAGGTGTATATCACTGCTGTGATATCAGGTGTATGGTTCCCCCCATTTGTTTACTTTGCCCCTCATTGATGTTGTTGGTTGGGACATTACCCACAGGTTATCAATGATTGTTTAATACCATTTGGCTATTGGCCGCTGCGTCCCTGTATTTATTAACGTCCCTGCGTGTGGACAATCTGCTTCCTTTCCCACAATGCTTTGTGCCTCCATGGCCTAGAGCAATCTATTATTAATAACCCAATGTGGTTCCTAGTGTTCCATGTCAGATAATGATATGTCTGGGTTATGGGGATTGGTTGTCTACAGAGTCTGTATTTTGAGGGGATCGGAGGACAGTCTGATAATCTCCAGGTCCCTGACGGATTATTGTGTCGGCCTCTAATTCCACCTGCCGCCTTGTGTTAACATTGTGCTGCTTTCCCTGCTCAGTAACTCTGTGTGGATCAAACCTTAATAAGAAGTTCCCATCCCTGCAGATCCATGACTGGGATCTGTAACTGGAACACATCACCCTCTGTATCTGGGAGAACAAACACAGCTGTGATACACTCCATGGGCCAGATAACGTGTGTGTGTTTGTCCCTGAGGCTGAAGATTCAATATGGCGTTTGGGTGAATGTCCGTCCACCCCCCCAGACCCAAGTCAGACAAAACCAGAGACATTTCCATATTATTACCCGGGGTTCGGTGTGTTAGGGTTCAGTTTAACCCCTTATATTCCTGTACATGGAGTCTACAGGTTTCCCATATATTGTTTTGTTTAAAGGACAAATTGCTCTGATCAGGAAAAGGGTTTATCCACTTGTGTCTGTGATGTCCAGTTGGTGGCTTGTCCCCAAGAATACAAATTAGAAGCAGTAATTCCTAGGTTCGTTATACGGAATCCTAAACGCACATTGTTCGTCTTTCTAATCCTCATGGAATCTGCTCAGCACTGCAGTAAATGAGCCTCTTACACCTGGATAATATCCTGTCCCCCACTTTATTGGTCTGATGGATCGGAGTGTCAGGCAAGGAAAGAGTTAAACTGTAGGGAGTTTTTTTTTCCCTTTGTCACATTTCACAGGATTGAACTGCGGAGATCTTTATCTGGGATTTACAGCAAGTTTCACTTAGTTACTGTGACCATAACTGTAAATAACGTACAACTGAACCACCTCTGTATGGAATGTTCGTACATATGAGCTGGCCAGGGTCTATAGGCGCACTGAGGGTGACCCATTCATTTAACAGTTGAACGCAGGCCGGTTGGTCTGTCCCGCTGTGAATGTCCATTAGCTATGTTCCTGCTAAGACAGTCACTGTAAATAAACCTTCCCCCAAAAATCTAATCTGGATGGGGCTGCCATGTGTGTTTTTCTTTCTGTGGGATTTCACAACATGTGATCCAAGGCTGCCAGCCATACAATATAAACCATTTGTCTGATCTTTGAAAGGTGCTTTGCAATATTGAGATAACCTATGCAAACACCTGCCTTGGTTGAATGAGGCTCAGATTGGCTAATAACACATTGTTTACCATGTGGAGGTCGGGAGAGTTCTGGTTTCTTCAGGTGGTCTGTTTCTCTAAAGCCTCGTACACACGTTGGATCATTTCCGTACGATGCAGCGGACCAACGTTTAGCGACATTATCGTTAATCCTCATAATTGAAACGCCATCTGTACACACAGTAACAATAGTCACCACGATAGTCGTTCGATGTAGACGTTCGTGCGTAACATACCGTTCGTATCTTCGCGCAATTACCAATGCAGCGCATGCGCCTTTTATATATTTTTCCGTAGAGCGTTAACGATAATCTGCCGACCATGTACAAATATACGATAATCGGCAGAACAAATCCGCCAGGCCGATCGTCAGAAAAAGCGGTCGTTGGTCTGTGACGAACGTTGATGCTAAATTTTCGTACGAATATTGCTCGTTCCTCGGCTACATCGTACGACAATTATCCAACGTGTGTACGAGGCTTAAGAGACGCCTTTCAGAATTTGGAAGGGATATCGATCTTTATAGAATAGAAACTATTCTGCTACCAAGGCATGTTGGGAGTTGTAGTTTCCAAACACATTATTATAGGAGCCAAGTTGTAGTTACGTGGCGGTTTAATAGTGAAAAAGTGACTTTGTTCCTTCCTCCCGTGAAACCATCCCAGTCCATCCAAAAGGACTCCACATGCCAGAGGATCTCAAAAGTTCAGAACGTGGCACATTTGGCAATGCAATGGTTCCCCGTGCCACACCTGTGTTTTTAATGTTGTAATTACCCATATATTATACATTGTGTATATTGTAATTAAATTATATTACAATTACTATAGTTACTTTACATTGACAGAATTACAATGTTTCCTTAATGTAGATTGTTACAGTAAATTATACTGGGAAAATGTATTCTGGTCTATACACCCGTGTACCCACACACCCTAATCAGATACCCTGGTCTATAGCACACCCAGTGTACCCCAATCCCCCTATCAGATCCCTGGTCTATACACCCAGTGTACCCCACACACCCTATCAGATATCCTGGTCTATAGCACCCAGTGTACCCCACACACCCTATCAATACCCTGGTCTATAACATCCAGTGTACCCCACTCACCCTATCGAAACCCTGGTCTATAGCACCCAGTGTACCCCACACACCCTATCAGATACCCTGGTCTATAACATCCAGTGTACCCCACTCACCCTATCAGAAACCCTGGTCTATAGCACCCAGTGTACCCCACACACCCTATCGATACCCTGGTCTAAGCACCCAGTGTCCCCCCACACCCTATCAGATACCCTGGTCTATAACACCAGTGTACCCCACTCACCCTATCAGAACCCTGGTCTATAGCACCCAGTGTACCCCCACACACCCCTATCAGAAACCCTGGTCTATAGCACCCAGTGTACCCCACACACCCTATCAGAATTCGTGGTCTATAGCACCCAGTGTACCACACACACCCTATCAGATACCCTGGTCTATAGCACCCAGTGTGTACCCCACACACCCTATCAGAAACCCTGGTCTATACACCCAGTGTACTAACACACCCTATCAGATACCCTGGTCTATAGCACCCGTGTACCCACAACCCTATCAGATACCCGGTCTATAGCACCCAGTGTACCCCACTCACCCTATCAGATACCCTGGTCTATAGCACCCAGTGTACTAACACCACCACCCTATCAGATACCCTGGTCTATAGCACCCCAGTGTACCCCACTCACCCTATCAGATACCCTGGTCTATAGCACCCATGTACCCCACATACCCATTGATACCCTGGTCTATAGCACCCAGTGTACCCCACATACCCTATTAGATACCCTGGTCTATAGCACCCAGTGTACCCCACATACCCTATTAGATACCCTGGTCTATAGCACCCAGCGTACCCCCAACCCTATCTGTTGCACAGGATGTCTATGGGGGTATTGCACAGGATGTCTATTGGGGTATTGCACGGGATGTCTATTGGGGTATTGCACGGGATGTCTATTGGGGTATTGCACGGGATGTCTATTGGGGCTATTGCAACGGGGATTTCTATGGGGTATGCACGGGATGTCATTTGGTTTGTGGGTTTTTTTTTGATTAGTGATACAGACAAAGATGAATAATGCAGTGGATGGTGATAAATAACACTATTATCACCTTTCACTCTGGCAGTGATAGGAGGGGATGGTGGATTTTAGAAATCATGGCGGTTCCCATAGCCGATTTATATAGAAGGATTTGCAGTGCAGATCATATGGGATGTAATTTTTTTTTTAAAAAAATCATTTTTAAAGGACAACTGCACTGTAAAATTAACTTATATAAATGAAAAGTACCTGGGCAGAAGGTAGGATTGCCAATTCCTACCTCCCGATATTATTTTGTTGATTAGCGCCCAGTACAGTTTATTTGCCAGGTTAGTGTCCTGGACTTTCCTGTATTAAAGATTGTACTGAAGCACTGGTAAGCCTGGCAGAAGCACTTTTGTTTGTGCTGACAATCCTCACTGGAACGATATTGGGAGGTTGGAATTAACAATCCTACCACCAGGCCCCAGGTACTTTTCATTTTAACTGGGTTTTTTTTTTTTTATTAACCCTTTTTGCTCTATAGTTCTCCAATAGGAAATCACAATACAACTTTACTTTGCTCTGCCGAAATATGGTTTTATAGAAAGCGGATTGACTTTTTGTGTTGCTGTCTGGTGTGACATTGACAAGTATTCAGTATGTTAGACTCATGTTGTGTTAAGAAAGGCCCATTGTATAATAATCCCATTCTCTTACTATTCAGGTTAGAGAATTATTTCTACCTATCTGCAATGAGATTTTTACATAAATTAATTCGTACATAGCATTCATTTGTAACTGTTTTACTTATGTTGATTAATATATATTGAGATATATATATATGTATGTATGTATCTATATATATATATATATATATATATATATATATACGGTATGTCTTATTATTATTACACGTAAATAAGTCTTAGTGTAAGTTTATATTGATTTCTGTTTAATCCAATGTGCTATCTTACACCATAGTCCATAGTTAAATTATTTTCCATTGAAGCTCAACCCCTCCATGCAAACCTAACAAAAGTACAATTGCCCCCCCAGTACATCAATCTGAACAAGGACACAACCAATCACATATGGGTACTCAGGTCCATTCACCAGCTGTAACCTATAATGTCTGTATAACATTACATAGTAACATAGTATTGGAGTTGTATAAGACAATACGTCCATCTCAGTCCAACCTTATACCCTACCCATAATGTCTGTATAAACAGTTACATAGTAACATGGTATTGGAGGTTGTATTAAAAGACATACGTCCATCTAGTCAAACCTTTTACCCTACCCATAATGTCTGTCTAACAGTTACACAGTAACATAGTATTGGAGTTGTATAAAGACATACGTCCATCTAGTCCAACCTTTATACCCTACCCATAATGTCTGTATAACAGTTACATAGTAACATTTGGAGGTTGTATAAAGACATACGTCCATCTAGTCCACCCTTTATACCCTACCCATAATGTCTGTATAACAGTTACATAGTAACATAGTATTGGAGGTTGTAATAAATACATACGTCCATCTAGTCCAAACTTTATACCCTACCCATAATGTCTGTATGACAGTTACATAGTAACATAGTATTGGAGGTTGTATATAGACATACGTCCATCTAGTCCAACTTTTATACCCTACCCATAATGTCTGTATAACAGTTACATAGTAACATAGTATTGGAGGTTGTATATAGACATACGTCCATCTAGTCCAACCTTTATACCCTACCCATAATGTCTGTATAACAGTTACACAGTAACATAGTATTGGAGGTTGTATATAGACATATGTCCATCTAGTCCAACCTTTATACCCTACCCATAATGTCTGTATAACAGTTACACAGTAACATAGTATTGGAGGTTGTATAAAGACATACGTCCATCTAGTCCAACCTTTATACCCTACCCTACCCATAATGTCTGTATAACAGTTACATAGTGACACAGTATTGGAGGTTGTATAAAGACATACATCCATCTAGTCCAACCTTTATACCCTACCCATAATGTCTGTCTAAGTTACACAGTAACATAGTATTGGAGGTTATAAGACATACTTCCATCTAGTCCAACCTTTATACCCTACCCATAATGTCTGTATAACAGTTACATAGTAACATAGTATTGGAGGTTGTATAATACATACGTCCATCTAGTCCAACTTTATACCCTACCCATAATGTCTGTATGACATTTACATAGTAACATAGTATTGGAGTTTGTATATAGACATACGTCCATCTAGTCCAAACTTTATACCCTACCCATAATGTCTGTATAACAGTTACATAGTAACATAGTATTGGGAGGTTGTATAAAGACATACGTCCATCTAGTCCAACCTTTATACCTTAACCCTAATGTCTGTATAACAGTTCACAGTAACATAGTAT
The DNA here is from genome assembly GCA_019447015.1 of Hymenochirus boettgeri. Lineage (NCBI taxonomy): Eukaryota > Metazoa > Chordata > Amphibia > Anura > Pipidae > Hymenochirus > Hymenochirus boettgeri. The sequence continues at coordinate 53,483 of JAACNH010000919.1, read as the reverse complement.
TGGAGGTTGTTATATATACATACGTCCATCTAGTCCAACCTTTATACCCTATACCCATATGTTTGTATAACAGTTACATAGTAACACAGTAATTGGAGGTTTGTATAAAGACATACGTCCATCTAGTCCAACCTTTATACCCACCCATATGTCTGTATAACAGTTACATAGTAACATAGTATTGGAGGGTGTATAAAGACATTCATCCATCTAGTCCCAACCTTTATACCCTACCCATAATGTCTGTATACAGTTACATAGTAACATACATATTTATAATGTTTATAATGTTACGTTCCATTTACAACCTGTCTCCATGTGAAACGTGAATAGAACATGTACTGTTTGGTCGATTTTAAACCCTGTAATTAAATAATGTTACCAAGACACACACCAAAGGGTCCCGCTGAGCAATATTACATATTTATACATATATGTAAGTGTGTTGTGCCTTGACACGTAAGGTTTGGAATCTCTTGCCCTGAAGAGCTGACAATCTAATGTAATACCAGCTAATTCCAGTCCCAACCGATGGGCAGTTTTGTGCTGAATCTCCCTTCCTAATGAAATGCACCTGGGCTTGGCACTGACACCCACTGTCACCTGGATCCTGTGAGTCCGGATCTTGCACAAAAATGCTGCTCATCCAGGCAAACACACTACCCCCCCGGCCTCCCATTCATTAAATACAGGAGATTGACAGTTTGTATGGGTTGGACCAAGTGTGAGCACAAGTAGGGGAGTCCATACGGTACTGTGTGTATGAGTATTTGGGTCTGTCTATGTCCGAACATCCGAAATGCCACCAGGTGAACTGGTTAATTGCTTATGATATCAGTGGATCCCCTGGTTTACCCTGTGTATTTCTATTCCCTCCGTCACATCACATTGGTGCTGGTGAACTGTAAGGATCAGCGGTAACCAAACATTCACACACCTGGCACAGTGCGGAGTCTGTTTGCCGGTCGTCTTGTTTGTTTCTTTGGAAATGACCCATCAAACAGACGGTGAACCTTGTGGCCAGGGAGGAAGATTGTGTCCCCCGTGGGAATGTTCCTGTTACTGACAATGGGTATAAATTACATATATCCTGTGCATCCTGTGCCCTAGGAAATATTGATAGTTCGGTCGAGCGGGGGTGGATCTGGGAGTCCTCCTGGTGTTTATATGTCACCAATGTGCTTCGTACTATAACAGTGTGAATCTGGGTTCTTTCCTTGTTTACGTCCGCACACCATGGAATTATTGGGGCTAAGATGGTTGTAAGCGCTACGGAAGATGTTAGCGCTATATAAATCCACAATTTAGACAATCCTAGTCCTTATAGCAGGGACTGTAATAATATGAAGGGTATAATGAGGAATATTCATTCTGTATTCACTAAGAATCCTAGTCCTTATAGCAGGGACTGTAATAATATGAAGGGTATAAATGAGGAATATTCACTCTGTATACACTATAGAGAATCCTAGTCCTTATAGCGGGGACTGTAATAATATGAAGGTTATAAATGAGTAATATTCACTCTGTATACACTATAGAGAATCCTAGTCCTTATAGCGGGAACTGTAATAATATGAAAGGTATAATGATAATATTCACTCTGTATACACTATAGAGAATCCTAGTCCTTATAGCGGGACTGTAATAATTGAAGGGTATAAATGAGGAATATTCACTCTGTATACACTATAGAGAATCCTAGTCCTTATAGTGGGGACTGTAATAAATGAAGGGTATAAATGAGGAATATTCACCTCGTATTCACTATAGAAATCCTAGTCCTTATACGGGACTGTAATAATATGAAGGGTATAATGAGGAATATTCTTCTGTATTCACTATAGAGAATCCTAGTCCTTATAGCGGGGACTGTAATAATATGAAGGGTAATAAATGAGAATATTCACTCTGTATACACTATAGAAATCCTAGTCCTTATAGCGGGGACTGTAATAATATGAGGGTATAAATGAGGATATTCACTCTGTATCACTATAGAGAATCCTAGTCCTTATAGCGGGGACTGTATCATTGAAGGGTATAAATGAGGAATTATTCACTCTGTATACGCTATAGAGAATCCTAGTCCTTATAGCGGGGACTGTATAATATGAAGGGTATAAATGAGGAATATCACTCTGTATACGCTATAGAGAATCCTAGTCCTTATAGCGAGGACTGTAATAATGAAAGGGTATAAATGAGGAATATTCACTCTGTATACACGCTATAAGAATCCTAGTCCTTATAGCGGGGACTGTAATTAACGAAGGGTATAAATGAGGAATATTCACTCTGTATACCTATAGAGAATCCTAGTCCTTATAGCGGGGATGTAATAATGAAGTGTATAAATGAGGAATTTCCCTCTGTATTCACTATAGAGAATCCTAGTCCTTATAGCGGGACTGTATATATGAAGGGTATAAATGAGGAATATTCACTCTGTATACACTATAGAGAATCCTAGTCCTTATAGCGGGGACTGTAATAATATGAAGTAAAATGAGGAATATTCACTCTGATACACTATAGAAATCCTAGTCCTTATAGCAGGGACTGTAATAATTACGAAGGGTATAAATGAGGAATATTCACTCTGTTACACTATAGAAATCCTAGTCCTTATAGCGGGGACTGTAATTATACAAAGGGTATAATGAGGAATATTCACTCTCTGTATACACTATAGAGAATCCTAGTCCTTATAGCGGGGACTGTATAATTTTGAAGGGTATAAATGAGGAATATTCACTCTGTATACGCTATAGAAATCGTAGTCCTTATAGCGGGACTGTAATAATATGAAGGGTATAAATGAGGGAATATTCACTCTGTATACGCTATAGAGAATCCTAGTCCTTATAGCGGGGACTGTAATAATATAAGGGTATAAATGAGGAATATTCACTCTGTATACGCTATAGAGAATCCTAGTCCTTATAGCGGGGACTGTAATTATACGAAGGGTATAAATGAGGAATATTCACTCTGTATACACTATAGAGAATCCTAGTCCTTATAGCGGGGACTGTAATAATATAAGGGTATAAATGAGGAATATTCACTCTGTATACACTATGAGAGATCCTAGTCCTTATAGCGGGGACTGTAAATAATACAGGGTATAAATGAGGAATATTCACTCTGTATACACTATAGAGAATCCTAGTCCTTATAGCAGGGACTGTAATAATACGAAGGGTATAAATCAGGGATATTCGCTCTTATACACTATAGAGAATCCTAGTCCTTATAGCGGGGACTGTAATAATACGAAGGGTATAAATGAGGAATATTCACTCTGTATACACTATAGAGAATCCTAGTCCTTATAGCGGGGACTGTAATAATACGAAGGGTATAAATGAGGAATATTCACTCTGTATTCGCTATAGAGAATCCTAGTCCTTATAGCGGGACTGTAATAATACGAAGGGTATAAATGAGGAATATTCACTCTGTATTCGCTATAGAGAATCCTAGTCCTTATAGCGGGGACTGTAATAATACGAAGGTATAAATGAGGAATATTCACTCTGTATACGCTATAGAGAATCCTAGTCCTTATAGCCGGCACTGTAATAAACGAAGGGTATAAATGAGGAATATTCACGTCTGTATACACTATAGAGAATCCTAGTCCTTATAGCGGGGACTGTAATATATGAAGGTATAATGAGTGAATATTCACTCTGTATACGCTATAGAGAATCCTAGTCCTTATCGCGGGGACTGTAATAATATGAAGGGTATAAATGAGGAATATTCACTCTGTATACGCTATAGAGAATCCTAGTCCTTATAGCAGGGACTGTATATAGAAGGGTATAATGAGAAAATCCACTCTGTATACACTATAGGAATCCTAGTCCTTATAGCGGGACGTAATAATACGAAGGGTATAAATGAGGATATTCACTCTGTATTCACTATAGAGAATCCTAGTCCTTATAGCGGGCACTGTAATAATTAAGGGTATAAATGAGGATATTCACTCTGTATTCACTATAGAGAATCCTAGTCCTTATAGCGGGACTGTAATAATACGAAGGGTATAAATGAGGATTTCACTCTGTATACACTATAGAGAATCCCAGTCCTTATAGCGGGGGACTGTAATAATCTGAAGGGTATAAATGAGGAATATCCACTCTGTATACACTATAGAGAAATCCTATCCTTATAGCGGGGACTGTAATAATACGAAGGGTATAAATGAGGGATATTCCTCTGTATACACTATAGAGAATCCTAGTCCTTATAGCAGGGACTGTAATAATATGAAGGGTATAAATGAGATATTCACTCTGTATACCTATAGAGAATCCTAGTCCTTATAGCGGGGACTGTAATAATAACGAAGGGTATAATGAGGGATATTCACTCTGTATACACTATAGAGAATCCTAGTCCTTATAGCGGGGACTGTAATAATACGAAGGGTATAAATGAGGGATATTTCACTCTGTAATACACTATAGAGAATCCTAGTCCTTATAGCGGGGACTGTATAATACGAAGGTATAAATGAGGAATATTCACTCTGTATACACTATAGGATCCCTAGTCCTTATACGGGGACTGTAATACTATGAAGGGTATAAATGGGATATTCCACTCTGTATACACATAGGAATCCTAGTCCTTATAGCGGGGACTGTAATAATCTGAAGGGTATAAATGAGGGATATTCACTCTGTATCACTATAGAGAATCCTCAGTCCTTATCGGGGACTGTAATAATACGAAGGGTATAAATGAGGAATATTCACTCTGTATACACTATAGAGAATCCCTAGTCCTTATAACGGGGACTGTATAATACGAAGGGTAAAATGAGGGATATTCACTCTGTATACACTATAGAGAATCCTAGTCCTTATAGCGGGGACTGTAACTATGGAAGGGTATAAATGAGGGATATTCTATCACTCTGTATACACTATAGAGAATCCTAGTCCTTATACGGGGACTGTAATAATACAAAGGGTATAAATAGGGATATTCACTCTGTAACACTATAGAGAATCCTAGTCCTTATACGGGGACTGTAAAATACAGAAGGTAATAATGAGGAATATTCACTCTGTATACACTATAGAGAATCCTATTCCTTATAGCGGGGACTGTAATAATACGAAAGGTATAAATGAGGAATATTCACTCTGTATACACTATAGAGAATCCTAGTCCTTATAGCGGGGACTGTAATAATATAACGGGTATAAATGAGGGATATTCACTCTGTATACACTATAGAGAATCCTATTCCTTTAGCGGGACTGTATAATACGAAGGTATAAATGAGGAATTCACTCTGTATACACTACTATAGAATCCTAGTCCTTATAACGGGGACTGTAAAATACGAAGGGATAAATGAGGGATATTCACTCTGTATACACTATAGAGAATCCTAGTCCTTATAGCGGGGACTGTAATACATGAAGGGTATAAATGAGGAATTTCACTCTGTATACCCTATAGAGAATCCTAGTCCTGTAACCGGGGACTGTGAATAATATGAAGGGTAATAAATAGAGGATATTCACTCTGTATACACTGAGAATCCTAGTCCTTATAGCGGGACTGGAATAATATGAAGGTATAAATGAGGAATATTCACTCTGTATAACACTATAGAGAATCCTAGTCCTTATAGCGGGGACTGTAATAATATGAAGGGTATAAATGAGGGAATATTCACTCTGTATACACTATAGAGAATCCTAGTCCTTATACGGGGACTGTAATAATATGAGGGTATAAATGAGGATAATTCCTCGTAATACACTATAAGTATCCTAGTCCTTATGCGGGGACTGTAATAATATGAAGGGTATAAATGAGGATTTCACTCTGTATACACTATAGAGTATCCTAGTCCTTATAGCGGGACTGTAATAATAGAAGGGTATAAATGAGGAATATTCACTCTGTATACACATAGAGAATCCTAGTCTTATAGCGGGGACTGTAATAATATGAGGGTATAATGAGGAATATTCACTCGTATACACTATAGAGAATCCTAGTCCTTATAGGGGACTGTAATAATATGAAGGGTATAATGAGGGATATTCACTCTGTATACACTATAGAGAATCCGAGTCCTTATAGCGGGACTGTAATATATGAAGGGTATAAATGAGGGATATTCACTCTGTATACACTATAGAGTATCCTAGTCCTTATAGCGGGAACTGTAATAATATGAAGGGTATAATGAGGAATATTCACTCTGTATACACTATGAGAAGCCTAGTCCTTATAGCGGGGGACTGTAATACTATGAAGGGTTAAATGAGGGATTTTCACTCTGTATACACTATAGATATCCTAGTCCTTATAGCGTGGACTGTAATATATGAAGGGTATAAATGAGGAATATTCACTCTGTATATACTAATAGAGAATCCCAGTCCTTATAGCGGGGACTGTAATAATATGAAGGGTATAAATAGGAATATTCACTCTGTATACACTATAGAGAATCCTAGTCCTTATAGCGGGACTGTATAATATGAAGGGTATAAATGATGGGATATTCCACTCTGTATACACTATAGAGAATCCTAGCCTTATCGGGACGTTAATAATCCGAAGGGTATAAATGAGGAATATTCACTCTGTATACACATAGAGAATCCTAGTCCTTATAACGGGGACTGTAATAATACGAGGGTATAAATGAGGGATATTCACTCTTGTATCACTATAGAGAATATCCTAGTCCTTATAGCGGGAACTGTAATAATATGAAGGGTATAACATGAGGAATATTCACTCTGTATTCACTAAAGAGAATCCTAGTCCTTATAACAGGGACTGTAATAATATAAAAGGTATAAATGAGGGATATTCACTCTGTATACACTATAGAGAATCCTAGTCCTATAGCGGGGACTGGAATAATATGAAAGGTATAAATGAGGGATATTCACATCGTATACACTATAGAGAATCCTAGTCCCTTATAGCGGGGACTGTATAATATTGAAAGGGTATAAATGAGGGATATTCACTCTGTATACACTATAGAGAATCCTAGTCCTTATGGCGGGGACTGTAATAATACGAAGGGTATAAAAGAGGAATATTCACTCTGTATACACTATAGAATACCTAGTCCTTATAGCGGGGACTGTAATACTAGAATGGTGTAAATGAGGGGATATTCACTCTGTACACTATAGATAATCCTAGTCCTTATAGCGGGGACTGTAATAATATGAAGGGTATAAATGAGGAATATTCACTCTGTATATACTATAGAGAATCCAGTCCTTAATAGCGGGGACTGTAATAATGAAGGTATAAGAGAATATTCACTCTGTATACACATAGAGAATCCTAGTCCTTATAGTGGGGACTGTAATAATATGAAGGGTATAAATGAGGGATATTCACTCTTTATACACTATAGAGAATCCTAGTCCTTATAGCGGGGACTGTAATAATACGAAGGTATAAATGAGGAATATTCACTCTGTATACCATAGAGAATCCTAGTCCTTATAACGGGACTGTAATAATACGAAGGGTATAAATGAGGGATATTCACTCTGTATACACTATAGAGAATCCTAGTCCTTATAGCGGGGACTGTAATACTATGAAGGGTATAAATGAGGAATTATCACTCTGTATACACTATAGAGAATCCTAGTGCTTATAACGGGGACTGTAATAATATGAAGGGTATAAATAGGGATATTCACTCTGTATACACTATAGAGAATCCTAGTCCTTATAGCGGGACTGTAATAATATGAAGGTATAAATGAGTATTCACTCTGTTCACTATAGAGAATCCTAGTCCTTATAGCGGGGACTGTAATAATATGAAGGGTATAAATGAGGGATATTCACTCTGTATACACTATAGAGAATCCTAGTCCTTATAGCGGGGACTGGTAATATATGAAGGGTATAAATGAGGTATTCACTCCTGTATACACTATAGAGTATCCTAGTCCTTATAGCGGGGACTGTAATAAATGAAGGGTATAAATGAGGGATATTCACTCTGTATAACACTATAGAGTATCCTAGTCCTTATAGCGGGGACTGTAATATATGAAGGGTATAAATGAGGAATATTCACTCTGTTAACACTATAGAGAATCCTAGTCCTTATACGGGGACTGTAATAATATGAAGGGGATAATGAGGAATATTCACTCTGTAATACACTATAGAGAATCCTAGTCCTTATAGCGGGGACTGTAATAATATGAGGGTATAAATGGGATATTCACTCTGTATACACTATAGAGAATCCTATTCCTTATAGCTGGGGACTGTAATTATACGAAGGGTATAAATGAGGGATATTCACTCTGTATACACTATAGAGTATCCTAGTCCTTATAGCAGGGACTGTATAATACTTGGATTTTGGTAAGCCTTTGATACTGTGCCACAATAGGCGACTAATGTATAAGACTGAGGACTGTTGGCCTGAAGAAAACATTTGTTCATGGATAGAGACTGGTTATTGGATCGCACACAAGAGTGGTGGTTATGGCAGCACTCTAAGTTGTAAGTGGGGCCCCTCAGGGTTCTGTACTGGGGCCGCTTCTTTTAATCTGTTTATAAATGACTTAGAAGGGACATTAGAACAAGGTTCTGTGTTTGCTGATTACAATAAACTATGCAGCTTTGGAAACTTCCAATGATGTGCAAGTGCTGCAAAGACCTAGATAGATTATCACAATGGGCAGCAGAATGGCAGATTGGATTCAATGGTAATAAATGGAAGGTGATTAAGTAAATCTCTAATGGAAAAAGATTTGGTAATTCTGGTAGACGACAGACTTAAGGTTCGTACACACTATGATTGTGGGTCCCACCTGCGGCGAACGATTGTACGAACGTTTGTTTCGGCTGATCATCGGCCCATGTATGGGCCGATTTATCGGCTGAAACGGCCGGGTGGATCTCCGAACGACCATCCGTTTCGCCCGTAAAGTGCCCAGGGTAGGGCAACTGAATTAATAAGGGGAATGGAGGGGCTTGACTATGCAGGCAGATTAGACAAGTTATAACTAAATTAATAAGGGGAATGGAGGGGCTTGACTATGCAGGCATGACAATTAATAACTAAATTAATAAGGGAATGGAGGGGCTTGACTATGCAGGCAGATTAGACAAGTTATAACTAAATTAATACGGGGAATGGAAGGGCTTGACTATGCAGCAAGATTAGACAAGTATAACAAATTAATAAGGGAATGGAGGGCTTGACTATGCAGGCAGATTAGACAAGTTATAACTAAATAATAAGGGGAAGGAGGGGCTTGACTATGCAGGCAGATTAGACAAGTTATACTAAATTATAAGGTGGAAATGGAGGGGCTTGACTATGCAGGCAGATTAGACAAGTTAGGCTGTTTACATTGGAAAAGTGAACGTTTGCCTGGGGACATTAATAACCTTAACCAATATATTAATGGGCCATACAATGAACTCTCTGGTGCATCGTTCATTAATAGGTCATATCAGAGGACCTACAGTAGTTCTAGTCAGTACTGGGATATTATATAATATTGAGAATTACTGGTATTAATACATATACTGTAGTTCTGGTCAGTACTGGGATACTATATAATATTGAGAATTACTGGTATTAATACATATAGTGTAGTTCTGGTCAGTACTGGGATACTATATAATATTAAGAATTACTGGTATTAATACATATACTGTAGTTCTGATTGGTACGGGGATACTATATAATATTGAGAATTACTGGTATTAATACATATACTGTAGTTCTAGTTGGTACATGGATACTATATAATGAGAATTACTGGTATTAATACATATACTGTAGTTCTGGTTTGGTACAGGATACTATATATATTGAGAATTACTGGTATTAATACATATACTGTAGTGTTTGGTTGGTACAGGGATACATCATATAAGAATTACTGGATAATACTCATACCTGTAGTTCTGGTTGGTACGGGATGCTATATAATATTGAGAATTACTGGTATTAATACATCTACTGTAGTTCTTGTTTGGTACGGGGATACTATATAATATTGAGAATTACTGGGTATTAATACATATACTGTATGTTCTGGTTGTACGGGGAACTCTATATATATTGAGAATTACTGGTAGTTAATACATATACTGTCGTTCTGGTTGGTACGGGATACAATATAATATTGAGAATTACTGGTATTAATAATTATACTGTAGTTCAGGTTGGTACGGGGGATACAATATAATATTGAAGTATTACTGTATTAATACATATACGGTAGTTCAGGTTGGTACGGGATACAATATATTATTAAGTTTCTGGGTTTTATATACATATACTGTAGTTCTGGTTTTGTAAGGGGATACAATATATATTGTAGTATTACTGATATTAATACATATACTGTAGTTCTGGTTGGTACAGGGATACTATATAATATTGAGAATTACGGTATTACATACATATACTGTAGTTCTGGTGGTACGGGGATACTATATAATATTGAGAATTACTGGTATTCATACATATACTGTAGTTCTTGTGGTACGGGTGATCTATATAATATTGAGAATTACTGGTATTAATCATATACTGGAGTTCTGGTTGGTAGCAGGGATACTAGATATATATTGAGAATTACTGTATTAATACATAACTGTAGTTCTGGTTGGTACGGGGATCTAATAATATTGAGAATTACTGGTATTAATACATATACTGTAGTTCTGGTAGGGTACAGGGATACTATCAATATTGAGAATTACTGGTATTAATACATATACTGTAGTTTGGTTGGTACGGGGATACTATATAATATTAGAACTTACTGGTATTAATACATATACTGTAGTTCCTGGTAGGTACAGGGATACTATCTAATATTGAAATTACTGTTATTAAATAACATATACTGTAGTTCTGGTTGGTACAGGGATACTATATATATTATTGAGAATTACTGGTATTAATACATATCTGTATTTCTGGTCGTACTGTGATACTATATAATATTTGAGTATTACTGGTATTAAATACATATACTGTAGTTCTGGTCAGTACTGGGATGCGATATATTGAAGAATTACTGGTATTAACATATACTGTAGTTCTTTGTGTACGGGGATACTATATATACTGAGAATTACTGGTATTAAATATATACTGTAGTTCTGGTTGGTACAGGGATACTATCTAATATTGAGAATTACTGGTATTAATACATATACTGTGTTCTGGTTGGTACAGGGATACTATATAATATTGAGAATTACTGTATTAAATACATATACTGTAGTTCTGTTGTACGGATACTAATAATATGGATACTGTATTATGCATATCTTAATTCTGGTTGGACAGGGATACTATATATATGAAATTACTGGTATTATACATAACTGTATATGTTGGTTACGGGGATACTATATAATTTGAGAATACTGGTATTATACATAGTAAGGTTTCGGTTGGTACGGGATTACTATATAATATTGAGAACTACTGGTATTAATACATATAATGTAGTTCTGGTTGGTCGGGAATACTATATAATATTGAGAATTACTGTATTAATCCATATACTTTAGTTCTGGTTGGTACGGGGATACTATATAATATTGAGAATTACTGGATTAATACATATACTGTAGTTCTGGTTGATCCAGGTTACTATATATATTGAGAATTACTGGTATTAATACATATACTGTAGTTTGGTTGGTACGGGATACTACTATATAATATTGAGAATTACTGCTATTAATACATAGACTGTAGTTCTGGTTGGTACAGGATACTATATAATATGAGAATTACTGGTATTAATACATATACCTGTAGTTCTGGTTGGTACAGGATACTTATAATATTGAGAATTACTGGTATAATACATATACTGTAGTTCTGGTTGTACAGGTATACTATTATAATATTGAGATTACTGGTATTAATACATATACTGTATTTCTGGTTGGTACAGGGACTATATAATATTGAGAATGTACTGAGATATACATATACTGTAGTTTCTAGTTTGGTACGGGGATACTATATAATATTGAGAATTAACTGGTATATATACATATACTAGTTCTGGTTGGTTCAGGGATACTATATATATTGAGAATTACTGGTATTATACATATACTGTAGTTTCTGTTGGTAGGGATCCTATATAATATTGAAATTACTGATATTAATACATATTACTGTAGTTCTGGTTGATCCAGGGATACTTTTCTGATTGCCGTTTGGAGTCAGGAAGGAATTTCTCCCCCTTTTTTAGCTGTTTTTTTTGCCTTCCTCTGTATCAACTGTTAGGTAAGGTTAAAAAGGAGGGTGAAAAGGTTGGACTTGATGGACATTTGTCTTTATTTAACCTCAATTACTATGTATTAAAGAGGGGAGGTTGGAAGAAAAGTGCATATCAGGGCTATGTAGCTACAGATCCTGACTTTAAATGCTTTGCCCATTTCAGGTTTACTTGTCCTTTATCTATATACCTACTGGCAGGATGTGACCCTTGACCAAACCCTGTAAGTTCTGTATTTGGTTTTTTGACCAACACTAATT
>JAACNH010000919.1:20312-40708 GCA_019447015.1 Hymenochirus boettgeri | reverse complement strand
ATTGTAATTAAATTATATTACAATTACTATAGTTACTTTACATTGACAGAATTACAATGTTTCCTTAATGTAGATTGTTACAGTAAATTATACTGGGAAAATGTATTCTGGTCTATAGCACCCAGTGTACCCCACACACCCTATCAGATACCCTGGTCTATAGCACCCAGTGTACCCCACACACCCTATCAGATACCCTGGTCTATAGCACCCAGTGTACCCCACTCACCCTATCAGATACCCTGGTCTATAGCACCCAGTGTACCCCACACACCCTATCAGATACCCTGGTCTATAACATCCAGTGTACCCCACTCACCCTATCAGAAACCCTGGTCTATAGCACCCAGTGTACCCCACACACCCTATCAGATACCCTGGTCTATAGCACCCAGTGTACCCCACACACCCTATCAGAATCCCTGGTCTATAGCACCCTGTGGTGTACCACCACCGTTACCCCACACACCCTATCAGAAACTCCTGCTATAACACCCAGTGTACACCCACACACCCATCAAGATACCCTGGTCTATAGCACCCAGTGTACCCACAACACCCTATCAAGATACTGGTCTATACAACAGTGTACCCCACCCACCCTATCAGAACCTGCGTACAAACCATGTTCCCTGTACCCACACACCCTATCAGATACCCTGGTCTATACCCAGTGTACCCCACACACCCTATCAGAAAACCTGGTCTATACACCAGTGTACCCCACACACCCTATCAGATACCCTGGTCTATAGCACCAGTGTAACCCCACATATCAGATACCCTGGTTATAGCACCACCCGTGTACCCCACACACCCTATCAGAATACCTGGTCTATAGCACCACAGTGTACCCACACAACCCCTATCAGATACCCTGTCTATACACCCAGTGTACCCCACACACCCTATCAGAAACCTGGTCTATAGCACCCAGTGTACCCCCACACCACCTATCAGATACCTGGTCTATACACCCAGTGTACCCCCACACAACTATCAGAAACCTGGTCATAGCACCAGTGCCTACCCACACACCTATCAGTACCCTGTCTATAGCACCCAGGTACACCCACACCCTATCAGAACTGGTCTATATACCCAGTGTACCCCAACACACCCTATCAGATACCCTGGTCTATAGCACCCAGTGTACCCCCACCACAACCTCATCAGATTACCCCTGGTCATAGCACCAGTGTACCCACACACACCCATCAGATACCTGGTCTATAGCACCCAGTGTACCCCACACACCCTATCAGATACCTGGTCTAAACACCCAGTGTAACCCACCACACCCTATCAGAAACCCTGGTCTATGCACCACGTGTACCACACACCCTATCAGATACCTGGTCTATACACCCAGTGTACCCCCACAACCCTATCAGATATCCTGGTCTATAACACCCAGTGACCCCACAACCCTATCAGATAACCCTGGTCTATAGCACCCAGTGTACCCCACACACCCTATCAGATGCACCTGACACACACCACACCACCGTCTATAGCACCCAGTGTACCCACACAACCCTATCAGATACCCTGGTCTATAGCACCAGTGTACCCCACACACCCTAAGATATCCTGGTCTATAACACCCAGTGTACCCCACACACCCTATCAGAAACTGGTCTATAGCACCCAGTGTACCCCCACACAACCTATCAGATACCTTCTACCCCACACTACCCTATAGCACCCGTTACTCACACCAGTGTACCCCACACACCCTATCATAAACCCTGGTCTATAGCACCCAGTGTACCCACACACCCTATCAGATAACCTGGTCTATAGCACCAGGTGTACCCCACACACCCTATCAGAATCCTGGTCTATAACACCCAGTGTACCCCACACACCCTATCAGTACCCGGTCTATAACACCCAGTGTACCACCTAACACCTATCAGATACCCTTCTCTAGACACCCAGGTGTACCCCACAACCCTATCAGAAACCTGTCTGCTAACACAGTGACCCCACCACACCTATCAAAACCTGTCTATAGCACACCCAGTGTACACACACCTATCAGAACCTGTCTATAACACCAGTGTACCCCACACACCCTATCAGAACCCTGGTCATAGCACCCAGTGTACCCACACACACCTATCAGAAACCCTGGTCATAGCACCCAGGTAACCACACACCTATCAGAACCCTGTCTATGCACCCAGTGTACCACACACCCTATCAGAAACCCTGGTATATAATCACCCCCCAGGTGTACACCCACACCACCATATATCCGATCCCCTGGTCTATAGCACCCAGTGTACCCCACACACCCTATCAGATACATCGGTCTATAGCACCCAGTGACCCCACAACTATACCATCAGAACCCTGGTCTATAACACCCAGTGTATCCACACCCCTATCAGATAACTCTGATCTATAACACTCCGTGTACCAACACCACACTACAAATCCTTCTATACCCACATGTGTACCCACAAACCCTATCGAAACCCTGGTCTAACACCCAGTGTAACCCACACACACCCTATCAGAAAACCCTGGTCTATAGCACAACCCAGTGTACCCAACACACCTATCAGATACTCCTGGTCTATACCCACCAGTGGACCCCACACACACTATCAGATACTGGTCTATAGCACACCAGTGTACCCACACACACCTATCAGAATCCGGTCTATAAACACCCAGTGTACCCACACACCCTATCAGATAAACCCTGGTCTATACACACCAGTGTACCCCACAACACCCATTCACAGCCCGTGTACCCCAACCCCTATAGCATCCAGTGTACCCCAACCACCTCTCAGATACTGGTCTATACACCCAGTGTAACCCACACACACCTATCAGATACCCTGGTCTATAGCAACCAGTGTAACCCACACACCCTATCAGATACCTGGTCTATACACCAGTGTACCCACATACACCTATCCGAAACCATCGGTCTATAGCACCCATGTACCCCACACACCCTATCAGATTACCCTGGTACACCATTACAAACCCTATAGCACCCAGTGTAACCACACACCCAGTACCCACCCCTATCAGAAAAACCTGGTCTAAACACCAAGTGTACCCAAACACCTATCAGATCACGTGGTTATAACACCAGTGTACCCCACACCCTATTAGATACGGTCTATAGAACCAGTGTACCCCCACCACCCTATCAGATAACTGTCTATAACACCCAATGTACCACACCACATCCTATCAGATACCCTGGTCATACCACCAGTGTACCCACACACCCTATCAGATACCCTGGTCTATAAACCCAGTGACCCCACAACCCTATCAGATACCCTGGTCTATACCACCCAGGTACACCCCACACCCTATCAGATACCCTGGTCTATTACACCCAGGTACCCAAACACCTATCAGATACCCTTGTCTATAACACCCAAGTGTACCCACTCACCCTATCAGATACCCTGGTCTATACAACCCAGTGACCCCACCACCCTATCAGATACCTTCGGTGGTCTATAGCACCCAGTGTACCCACACTACCTATCAGATACCCTGGTTATAGCACCCAGTGTTACCCACACACCCCTATCAGATACCCTGGTCTTATACACCCAGTGACCCCCCCACACCCTATCAGATACCCTGGTCCTATACCACCCAGTGTTAACCTACAACACCCTATCAGATACCCTTGTCTATAACACCCAGTGTACCCCACTCACCCTATCAGATACCCTGGTCTATACCACCCAGTGTACCCCCCACACCCTATCAGATAGCCTGGTCTATAACACCCAGTGTACCCCACACACCCTATCAGATACCCTTGTCTATAACACACAGTGTACCCCACTCACCCTATCAGATACCCTGGTCTATAACACTCAGTGTACCCCACTTACCCTATCAGATACCCTGGTCTATAGCACCCAGTGTAACCCACTCACCCTATCAGATACCCTGGTCTTTAGCACCCAGTGTACGCCAGACACCCTATCAGATACCCTGGTCTATAGCACCCAGTGTACCCCACATAGCGTTTGAAAAACTTTGGTGAAGAGTATTAATTGTTTTTTAGAATTCCAACAATGGTGATCGCATGCGCTGCGAAAGGGGTCGGCAGCAGACATAATGGGTCCACCCACATCCTCTTCTATTGGCGTGCGCTGTGCTATAGCAGCGCATACCAAAACGGGCTAGTGGGGCCCTAAATGGCAAAGGATTGAACGGCTGAGAAGCAGAAACCGGTGCCGTATTTACAATAATTTTTCTTTTTACAAACACAACAAAGTATAAAAAACCTGTAAATATCTATTAAAGGACAATTACAACCTATCATTAACTATTCCCTATGAAACAATAATTGTATGGGTGGTAGGAGCAGGTGTCCAACCTCCCATTTTTTGTGTCATTAACGAGTTTGTAGCTTTCCAAGCTCCCTCTACCTGCCCAACGTCAAATAACAACGTTGTTACAATTCTGGAAAATCAAGCGGAAAATCGACCTTCATAACCTGTAACTTTATTGTAACAATATTTGTCTTTGAAGAAAGGCAGATGAAGGGAAAGTTGGCCGGGGAGGCATCTACCAGCTGGCGAGGGATCAGGCCGAGGACGTAAAGAGAGACGTCATTTTGGTATGTAAAGCGAATATTGGGTCATTGGGTGGATTCACCTGTTTGTAAAAGTGCTGTGGGCAGACATGCCGTTTAACTCTTTAAAGGGGAACTGTGGTCCAAAAATGACTTTAGGTAAATTGATAGGAATTGCTCCCCTGAGAGTTTTTGCAATGTGTTTTCATTGTTTATTTTACATAGTTTTGAAGATATTTACATTTTTGTGTGTTATATGGCAGCAGCATCACCAGGTCCCCTGCACATCCTGCTCTAAAACCTGTCAGTCAATCTGCCCTGTGTCTCCTCCTCCCCTTTGCAGCCTCCCTGTTCCCTCCCACTCATGGACCCCATGGTCCCTCCAGTTGCAGGCCCCACTTGGCCCATTTCCCCCCCCACGTGGCCCCGCCCTCTCGCGGGTGCCTAAGCACTGCCCACTCGTGGATGCCTAAGCCCCTCGCGCTCATAGGTGCTGCCGGCCACTCTAACCCCCCCTCGAAAACTCAGTGGAAACAGTGTTTTCAGGCAGAGTGAGAACTGCCTGAAAAGGCTGTTTTCACATTGTGAGAGAAAAGGGCTTTAGATTCCATTACCTTCTCTGCAGCTGCAGGTCCTTCACACAGCAGAGAGTGGGAGGGACTTCCTGTCTCCCTCACACACTGACGGAGTCTGAGGCAGTGCTCGCTGGCGGCACTGTGCAGGAGAAGCCTTAGGAATGTCACATGTCAGCCTCCCACCCATTAACTTTCTGGTCAGTCATTTCTGTATATCTTGGGCTGTGGAGCACGTAGAGAGGTGGTTGATGGCTCGTTTTAAAGGTAGGAAACTGAACTCAACTTGTTTGGAGACCACAGTTCCCCTTAGCAAAACAAGGTCAGAATACTTGCGCCTACCTCCCAAAAAAAAATATAGATGCAGAGAAAAATAATTCATTTTGGTTTAGAAATAATTCAGTAATTATAGTAAATAAAGTAAATATAAGCCATTGAGCTTTAAATCTACCCAGTACTAATTGGTGCCAATCTTTGTGTAATTATCTGGAGTGACAAGGTTCGACGTGGACATTAATATTATCATTTACAGCACAAACACTGTAAGGAGCCAAATCTTCCTCATCTGATGCTAATTTTACATATAACGTCCTGAAATGACTAACGAGTTTAGGAAATACATCCTGTCCCGCCAGTCTGTCCCTTGAAATAGATCTTCCTTCCACAACACTTACGGTTCCTGGAACCGACCCTGACACCTGTGTTAGCGGGTTTGTAGCACAAGAACCAGTCCCCCCGTCGCGTTATTTGGTTAAAATGCAAGTTTTGTGTTACCTTGTAGCGCAAAACGTAACGTTTTCATGTTAGAGGCGCAAATGGGAGATTTATATCTGACGGCGATCCCGCCATGCAATAAATCTCGCGTTCCTAACGTGATTGGATTCGATAATGCTAGTTTGGCCCAACTGATGTGGCCAGACTATTGCGCTCTGTGTGCGATCCGTTAATCCGAGCGCACGCGATCCGCATTTTCTGCACAATAGCATGCGCTCCAATTGCACAACACTGGGCGATCACAGTGATCACTCGCGCACTGGGAATCACGCTGTAGTGTGGTCTCACCCATAGATTGTTAGCTCTTGTGGCCCAGACAGTGTTCGGACGTACAATATAATTGATTACTATGTCCACGCACTTTTCTCTGCAAACCTCACTAGGGTGCAATGTTAATAAAACACCTGC
The DNA here is from genome assembly GCA_019447015.1 of Hymenochirus boettgeri. Classification (NCBI taxonomy): domain Eukaryota; kingdom Metazoa; phylum Chordata; class Amphibia; order Anura; family Pipidae; genus Hymenochirus; species Hymenochirus boettgeri. The sequence continues at coordinate 34,378 of JAACNH010000919.1, read as the reverse complement.
GCGCTATTTCATACATTTTATACTCGCTGATTTTACTGTTAGTGGGCTACTGCCATCTAGTGGCTGCTTGGCTGAAATGCAAATGTCAACTAAGTAGAAAAACAGATTTTTTTTTTGTGTAGAAATGGGTAAAATCACTACAACTGCTACAATAGCAGAATATCAGAGATCTACCTTGGGGTATTGCACGGGATGTCTATTGGTGGGTTTGATTAGTGATACAGACAAAGATGAATAATGCAGTGGATGGTGATAATAACACTATTATCACCTTTCACTCTGGCAGTGATAGGAGGGGATGGTGGATTTTAGAAATCATGGCGGTTCCCATAGCCGATTTATATAGAAGGATTTGCAGTGCAGATCATATGGGATGTAATTTTTTTTTTTTAAAAAAATCATTTTTAAAGGACAACTGCACTGTAAAAATTAACTTATAATAAATGAAAAGTACCTGGGGCAGAGAGGTAGGATTGCCAATTCCTACCTCCCGATATTATTTTGTTGATTAGCGCCCAGTACAGTTTATTTGCCAGGTTAGTGTCCTGGACTTTCCTGTATTAAAGATTGTACTGAAGCACTGGGTAAGCCTGGCAGAAGCACTTTTGTTTGTGCTGACAATCCTCACTGGAACGATATTGGGAGGTTGGAATTAACAATCCTACCACCAGGCCCCAGGTACTTTTCATTTTAACTGGGTTTTTTTTTTTTTATTAACCCTTTTTGCTCTATAGTTCTCCAATAGGAAATCACAATAACAACTTTACTTTGCTCTGCCGAAATATAGGAGTTTTATAGAAAGCGGATTGACTTTTTGTGTTGCTGTCTGGTGTGACATTGACAAGTATTCAGTATGTTAGACTCATGTTGTGTTAAGAAGGCCCATTGTATAATAATCCCATTCTCTTACTTATTCAGGTTAGAGAATTATTTCTACCTATCTGCAATGAGATTTTTACATAAATTAATTCGTACATAGCATTCATTTGTAACTGTTTTACTTATTGGGGAGGAAGAGTATTATGGAGAGAGTTATATAGTAGATATATCTGGAGGGATCGAGTAGATATAGGAGATATATATATATATATATATACGGTATGTATTATTATTATTACACGTAAATAAGTCTTAGTGTAAGTTTATATTGATTCTGTTTAATCCAATGTGCTATCTTACACCATAGTCACATAGTTAAATTATTTTCCATTGAAGCTCAACCCCTCCATGCAAAACCTAACAAAAAGTACAATTGCCCCCCCAGTACATCAATCTGAACAAGGACACAACCAATCACATATGGGTACTCAGGGTCCATTCACCAGCTGTAACCTATAATGTCTGTATAACAGTTACATAGTAACATAGTATTGGAGGTTGTATAAAGACATACGTCCATCTAGTCCAACCTTTATACCCTACCCATAATGTCTGTATAACAGTTACATAGTAACATGGTATTGGAGGTTGTATTAAGACATACGTCCATCTAGTCAAACCTTTATACCCTACCCATAATGTCTGTCTAACAGTTACACAGTAACATAGTATTGGAGGTTGTATAAAGACATACGTCCATCTAGTCCAACCTTTTCCTAAACTGTCTGTTCTCACTGTAAGAGACCTTTACCGTCTGTTCTCATGTAAGGACCTTTACCGTCTGTTCTCACTGTATGGACCTTACCGTCTGGTTAGCACTTTATGGCGACCTGTACGTCTGTTCTATAACTGGACGGCGACATTTACTGGTGTTCTCACCTGTACGGCGACCTTTACCGTCTGTCTCACTGATTACGGGACCTTTACGTCTGTCTAACTACGCGCGACCTTACCGTCGGTTCGCACTGTAAGGGACCTTACCGTATGTTCTCACTGTACGGGACCTTTCTGTCTGTTCTCCACTGTACGGGACCTACAGTCGGTTCCAATGTAAGCGGACCATACCGTCGGTTCTCACTTCGTACGAGACTTTACCTGTCATGCATTCTCACTGTAAGGAGACTTTACCGGTTAGTTCTCACTGTATGGGGCTTATACGTCTGATTCTCACTTTAAGGGACCTTACCGTCTGTTCTCACTGTATGGGACCTTTACGTCTGTTATCAATGTATGGACCTTTTACCGTCTGTCTCAATGTAAGAGCGACATTTACCGTCTGTTCTCACTGTATGCGGACTCTTACCGTCTGCCTCTGATTCTCACTGATGGGACCTTTACAGATCTGTTCTCACGGTAAGCGAGACCTTTACCGTCTGTTCCTCACTGTATGAGGACTTTACCGTCTGTCTCACTGAATATGGGACCTTTACAGATGTTCTCAAATTGCTTAAGACGGACATTTCACCGTCTGTTCTAACGTATGGGACCTTTTACCGTCTGTTTCACGGTTCTGGGGACCTTTTACCGTATGTTCTCACTGTAAGCCGGACCTGTACCGTTCTGTTCTATACGGTATGGGAACTTACCGTCCTGTTCCTCACTGTATGGGACCTTACCGTCTGGTCTCACGGTAAGCAGGAACCTTTACCTGTCGTTCTAACTGTATGCGGACCGTTACCGTCTTGCTTCCTCACTGCTATGGACTTTACCGTCTGTTATCATGTATGGCGACACTGTACCGCTCTGTTATCACTGTATGGGACTTTAAGTCTGTTCTCACGATATGGGACATCTTACCGTCACTGTTCTCACTGTATGGGAACTTTACAGTCTGTTATCACGGATATGCCGCGACATTTACGTTACTTTTCTCCACTGTAAGAGGACCTTATACCGTCTGTCTCACTGTACGGACCTTACCGTCGCTTCTCACTGTACGGCGACCTTTTGCCCGTCTGTTCCTCATGTACGGACCTTACTGTCTGTTCTCACTGTACGCGGACTTTACTGTCTGTTCTCACTGTAAGGGACTTACCGTCTGTTCTCCACTGTACGGGACCTTTACCGTCTGTTATCACTGTACGAGGACCTTTACCGTCGTTCTCACTGATACGGGACCTTTACTGTCTGTTCTCACTGTAGGAGACCTTTACTGTCTGTTCTCACGGCTACGGGACCTTTACTGCTGCTCCTCAATCGTACGGCAGACCTTTAGTCTGTTCTAACGGACGGGACCTTTACTGCTCTGTTCCATGCTACGCGGAAATTACCGTATTGTTCTCACTGTACGGGACTTACGCGTCATGTTCTCAAATGTGATACGGAACCTTACTGTCGTTCACGGGACGGGACCTTTACTGTTGTTCTCACTGCCGTACGCGGACCTTTACTGTTGTTCTCACTGTACGCCGGACTTTACTGTCTGTTCTCACTGTACGCCGGACATTTACAGTCTGTTCTCACTCGTACGCGGACCTTTACCGTCTGCATCTCACTGTACGGGACCTTTACAGTCTGTTCTCACTGTACGGCGACCTTTACACGTCTGTTCTCACTGTACAGGGACCTTTACCCGTCTGTTCTCACTGCTAGGCCGACCTTTACTCTGTTACACTGCTAAGGGACCTTTACTGTCTGTTCTCACTGTACGGGACCTTTATGAGTAATTGACATAATTTAATTGGGTGTGGTCTAAAGGGGAGTGGTTTGTTGGGGCGTGGCTGAAATCATTTGCCTCTGTGTCCCTAGAACTTTCTCATAGAAAATGTTGGTACTGTGGGGCCCGGAAAATCTGTGACTGTGACCTCGGGTTGCGTTAGTGAATTTATGACACATCACAGAATTCGTAGATTATCGTCGCAAAAATCGATACGCGCGTTAATAAATATGCCCAGAATGCACTAGGGGAATGTGGCCCCCTTTACTTCACACTCGTCAACACCCAATCAATATTTACGGAACGAGAATATTTATTGTAAATAAAGTTATTGTGACCCGTGCACGGGAGCGCGCACGCAGAGAGACGTCATTAAAGAATCCAATCCCCGCCCCTCCCACGCTTAAGCCCGCCCAGTTGAGGGAGGGTGGAGATTACGTCATAGCTCGACCCCGCGCCACCTGCCCAGTGTGTTGGTTCCCGGGTGGAGAGAAAAGAACTGAATCCCCTTCTCTGGTCTGGTGAGTAGTGAAATACCTACCCCCTGTCCTACCTATCCTCTGTCATACCTACCGCTCACTACCCATGTCTACTATCTCTGTCATACCTACCTGTCCACTTCACCTATCCTCTGTCAACCTACCGTCACCTACCCCTGTCCTACCTATCTGTCATACTACATGTCCCTACCCCTGTCCTACCCATCCTCTGTCCATACCTACGCTCACTACCCCTGTCCCCCTACCTATCCTCTGTCATACCTACCTGTCACCTACACCTGTCCTACCGATCTTGTCATTACCTACTGTAACCTACCCCCTGTCCTACCTATCCTCTGTCATACCTACCTGTCACCCTACCCCCTGTCCTACCTATCTGTCTACCTACCCCCTCTCCTACCTATCTTCTGTCATACCTAACATGTCACCGCACCCTGGCATATATCTCTGTCATACTACTGTCACCATACCCCCCTGCCCGTCCTACCTATCTCTGTCATACCTACCTGTCACCTACCCCTGTCCTACCTACCTGTCACCAAGACCCCTGTCCTACCTATCCCCTGTCACCTACCTGTCACCTACCCCTGTCCTACCTATCCTCTGTCATACCTACCTGTCACCTACCCCCTGTCCTACCTATCTGTCACCTACCCCCGTTCATACCTATCCTCTGTCATACGTACCTGTCCCACCCACTGCCTCTACCTATCCTCTGTCATACTACCTGTCACCTACCCTGTCTACCTATCCTCTGTCATACCTACCTGTCACCTACCCCTGTCCTACCTATCCCCTGTCACCTACCCCCGCGCTACCTACCTATCCTCTGTCTACTACCTGTAGCCTACCCCCGTCCTACCTATCCTCTCGTCAAACCTACTGTCACATACCCCCTGTTCCTACCTTATCCTCGTCATACTACCTGTCACCTACCCACTAGTTACTACCATCCATGTCACCTACCCCCTGTCCTACCTCTCCTCTGTCATACCTACCTGTCACCTACCCCTCGTCCTACCTATCCTCTGTCATACCTACCTGTCACTACCACTGTCCTACCTATCCTCTGTCATACCTACCTGTCACCTACCCCCTGTCACTACCTATCCTCTGTCATACCTACCGTCACTCTACCCCCTGTCCTACCTATCCTCTGTCATAACTACATGTCACCTACCACTGTCCTACCTATCCTCTGTTATACCTACCTGTCACTACCAACACCCCCAAAACCCCCACCTGTATACATAGCTCTGGTAATACTACTGTCACCTACCCCTGTCCTACCTGATCCACTGTCACCTACCCCCTGTCCTACCTTCCTCTGGTCATACCTTACCTGTCACCTACCCCCTGTACTACCTATCCTCTGTTCATAACTACTGTCCTACCTATCCTCTGTCATACTACCTGTCACCTACCCCGGGACTCCTATCCCCTGTCACCTACCCCTCGTCCTCCCTAGCCCCTGTCACCTACCCCCTGTCCTACCTATATCTGTCATACCTACCTGTCACCTACCCTCGTCCTACCTATCCCCTGTCAACCTACCCCGTACCTACCTATCCTCTGTCATACATACCTGTCACCTACACCCTGTCCTACATATCCTCTGTCATACTACGTCACCTACCCCCTGTTCCTACCTATCCCCTGTCACCTACCACTGTCCCACCTATCTTCTGTCATAACTACCTGTCCCTACCCCCTGTCACCTACCCAGCCATCCATTTCAGCTACCCATGTCTACCTGTCACGCCCCCCTGTCCTAAATGGTACTGTCACCTACCCTCTGCTCCTACCTGACTTTGTCCTGTCACCCTACCCTCTGTCTTACCTACCTGTCCCTACCCCTGTCCTACCTGTCACCGACCCCCTGTCTACCTACCTGTCACCCTCTTTCTTACCTGTCACCTACACGTCCTTACCATGTCACCTACCCATCTGTCTACCTACTGGTACTTACCCCCTGTCCTACCTACCTGTCACATACCCGTTGCCTTACCTGTCACTACCCGCTGCATTCTGTCACCTACCCGCCTGCTTACCTGTCACCTACCGCCGCCCTACCTAGTCACCTACACGACTGCCCCTACTGTAACCTACACGCTGCACCTTACTTTCACCTACCCGACTGCCCTTCATGTCACCTACAGCTGCCCTTACTTTCACCTACCCGTGCCCTTACTGTCTTCTCACCTACCCGCTGCCCTTACTGTCACCTACCAGCTATGCCCTACTGTTCCACCTACCCGCTGCCTTCCCTGTCACCTACCACTGCCCCTTCCTGTCACCTACCCTGCCCTGCCTTCTGTCACGACCTCTTCCTACCTACCTGTCACCTACCCGTTCATACCTGTTACCTACCTCCTTTCTACCTGCCCAACCCATAAGCCTACTGTCACATTTTCTTGTCTTACCTGTCACATTTCCCCTGTCATACCTTTCACCTCCCCCGTCATACCTGTCACCTTCCCCCCGTCACACCTGTAACCTACCCCCGTCCTCCTACTACCTTGTCACCTACCCCTTGTCCTACTACCTGTCACCTAACCCTTTCCTACATACCTGTCACCTACCCCCTGTCCTACACTACCATTCCCCTACTCCCCTGTCCTACCATTCCACCTACCCTCTGTCATCCATTCACCTACACCTACCACAGAAGTCACAGCCAGGATATCCATCAAAAAAGTAGCGCACGCTTAAAGGTGAACAAATAACGTTACCTCCCTGTTTATTCAACACAAAGTGTGTAACGTTTCATGTCTGATGAAGGTGCCACATGGCACCGCAACGTTACACACAGTTTGTTTTTTACCTTGTAAGACTGGTGTGCACTACTTTGTGAGGGATACCCCTCCGTAGCTGTCACCTACCCATCCGTATCTGCTCACCTACCTCTCCGTATCTGTCACCTACCTCTCCGTATCTGTCACCTATCCCTCCGTATCGTCACCTACCCCTCCGTGTCTGTCACCTACCCCTCCGCTCGTACGTCACCTACCCATCCGTGGTTGTCACCTACCCCTCCGTGTCTGTCACCTACCCTCCCGACCTACCTGTCACCTACCCCTCCGTACCTGTCACCTACCCCTCCGTACCTGTCACCTACCCCTCCGTACCTGTCACCTACCCCTCCGTGTCTGTCACCTACCCCTCCGTGTCTGTCACCTACCCATACACGTCACCTACGCACCTTACCCCTGTTGATTATAGACTATATGTTAATCCCTATAATTGCGTCCCTAGGTGTATATCATGACCTGTGATATCAGGTGTATGGCGCATTCCCCCATTTGTTTACTTTGCCCCTCATTGATGTTGTTGGTTGGGAATTACCCACAGGTTATCAATGACATTGTTTATACCCATGTGCTATTGGCACCGCGGACGTCCCGGATATTTATAACGGCCCTGCGTGTGGACAATTGAATCTTCCCACAATGCTTTTGTGCCTCATGCGCCTAGAGCAAATCTCATATTAAAACCCATGTGGTTCCTAGTGTCCTACATGTCAGATAAGGCATATGCTGGGTTATGGGGATGGTGTTACAGAGTCTGTATTTATGAGGAGGACGCAGGAGGACAGGGTCTGTAATCTCCAGGTCTCCTGACTGGATTATTGTGTCGGCCTCTAATCCACCTGCGCCTTGTGTTAACATTGTGCGCTTTCCTGCCCTCAGTAACTCTGGTGCGATCAAACTTCAATAAGAAGTTCCAATCCCTGCAGATCCATGACGGGCATCTGGTGTAACTGCGAACACACACCCTATGTATATGGGAGAACCAAACACGCCTGTGATACCACTCCATGCGGGCCAGATAACGTGTGTGCTGTTTTTTTTTTTCTTTTTTTTTTTTGTCCCTGAGGCTGAAGAGTCACTTGATGAGCGTGTCGGGTGAATGTCCGTCACCCCCCCAGACCAGTCAGACAAAAACAGAGGACATTCCAATGTTACCCGGCGGTTCGGTTGCAGGTTGTGTTAGGGTTCAGTTCCCACCTTAGATTCCTGTACATGGAGAGTTACAGCGTTCCATATATTGTTTTGTTTAAAGGACAAATTGCTCGTCAGAGGAAAGGGTTTATCAATTGTGTCGGTGATGTCCAGTGGTGGCTTGTCCAAGAATAAAAATTAGAAGCCCAAGTAATTCCTATGTTCGTTATACGGATCCTAAACGCACATTGTTCGTCTTTTCTAATCCTCATGGAAATCTGACCCTCAGCATGCAGTAAATGAGCCTCGTACACCTGGATAATATCCTATGTCCCCCACTTTATTGGTCCTGATGGATCGGAGTGTCAGGACAAGGAAAGCCAGTAAACTGTAGAGGAGTTTTTTGCCCTTTGTCACATTTCACCCGGCATTGAACTGCCGGAGATCTTTATGGGGATTACAGCAAGCTTTCACTTAGTACTGTGACCTAACTGTAAATTAACGACTACAACGGAACCACCTCTGTATGGAATGTTCCGTACAAATGAGATGGCCAGGGTCTATAGGCGCAATGAGGCCAGTGGACCCATTCATTAACAGTTGACGCAGGCGGCTGGTGATTGTCTGTCCCCGCTAGTGAATGTCCATTAGCTTATGTTCCCATGCTAGACTGCAAGAAATAAAACTTCCCCCAAAAATCTAATCTGGATGGAGGCGCGCATGTGTGTTTTTATTTCTGTGGGATTTCACAAATGTGATCCAAGGCTGCAGCCATACAATATAAACCATTGTCTGATCTTTGAAAGAGTTCTTGCAATATTGAGGATAACCTATGCAAACACCATACCTGAGGTGTGAATGAGGCTCAGGATTGGCGAATAACACCTTGTTTACCATGTGAGAGGTCGGGAGGGGAGAGTTCTGGTTTCTTCAGGGTGGTCTGTTTTCTCTAAAAGACCTCCTACAGACGTTGATCATTTCGTAAGATGCAGCGGACCAACGTTTTAGCGACATTATCGTTAATCCTCATAAGTTGAAAACGACATATTGTACACACAGTAACAATAGTCACACGATATGTCATTAGCTGTAGACGTTCGGCGTAATACCGTTCGTATCTTCGGCAATTACCAATGCAGCCATGCGACTTATATATTTTTCCGTGCTAGAGCGTTAACCGCTAATCGCCGACCATGTTACAAATATACGATAATCGGCACAGCCAGCCAGAAACAAAATGCCAGGCTGATCGTCAGAAAAAGCGGGTCGTTTGGGTCTGTGACGAACGTGATGCTAAATATTCGTACGAATATTGCTCGTTCCCGGCTAATCGTACGACAAGTATCCAACGTTGATGCCTACGAGCCCTTAAGCGACGCCTTTCAGAATTTGGAAGGGATATCGATCTTATAGAATAGAAATATTCTTCGTACCAAGGCATGTTGGAGTTGTAGTTTCCAAACATTCTTATTAGGAGCCCAGTTGTAGTTACGCTGGCGGTTAATCGTGAAAAGTGACTTTGTTTCCTTCCTCCGTGAAACATCCCAGTCATCAAAGGACCCACAGTGCCAGAGGAATTCAAAGTCAGAATCGTGGCACATTTTGCCAATGCCCAAATGCGTTCCCGTGCCACACTTTGTTGTTTAATGTTTGAATTACCCCATATATTATACATTGTGTATATTGCTCATTAAATTATATTACATTACTATAGTTTCTTTACATTGAATGAATTACACGTTCCTAATGTAGTGTTTACAGTAAAATTATACTGGGAAAATGTATTACTGGTTCTATAGCACCCAGTGTACCCCACACACCCTATCAGATAACCCTGCTATAGCACCCATGTGTACCCCACACACCCTATTCAGATACCCTGGTCTATAACATCCAGTGACCCCATCCCCACCACACCCGATCAGATAATCCTGTCATCTATAGCACCCAGTGCACACCCAACACCCTATCAGAAACCCTGCCGTCTTAGCCACCAGTGTCCCCCCACACACCCTCATCAGATCCCGCCCGTCTATAGCACCCAGATTGTACCCCACACACCACCTTCAGAAACCCTGGTCTATAAAACCCGTTACCCCACACACAATATACAGATACCCTGCGTCTTATAGCACCCGTCGCTACCCACACTCACCCTATCAGATACCCTGACGGTCTTAGCCACGTGTACCCCACACACCCTATCAGATACCATGGGTCTATAGACCCAGTGTACCCCAAACACACCTATCAGAATCCCTGCGTCTATAGCCCACCCAGTGTACCCCAACACACCCTATCAGAAACCATGGTTATAACACCAGTGTACCCACACACCCTATCAGATACATCCCGTCTTTATAGACACCAAGTGACCTACCCCAATCACCCTATCAGATACCCTGGTCTATAGCCCCACCCCAGTGTACCTAACACACCCTATCAGATACCCTGGTCTATAGCACCCAGTTGCTACCCACTCACCCTATCCAGAACCCTGTGGTCTATAGCACTGTGTACCCCAAACACCCTATCAGATACCCGGTCTATAGACACCCAGTTACCCCAACACCCTATCAGAATCCCTGGTCTATAGCCACTCGTGTACCCCACACACCCTATCCGAAACCATGGTCTATAACACCAGTGTACCCCACACAACTATCAGATACCTGGTATATAGCACCCAGTGATACCCCACTAACCTATTCAGATACCCTCGGTCTATAGACACCAGTTTACTAACACACCCTATCAGCATACCTGGTCTATAGACACCCAGTGTACCCCACATACCTATCAGATAACCTAGAACGTCATTATAGCACCCAGTGATACCCCACTCACCATATCAGATACCTGGTCTATAGCACCCAGTGTAACTAACACACCCCTATCAGATACCCTGGGTCTATAGCACCCAGTGACCCCACACCTATCAGATAACCTGCTCTATAGCCACAGTGACTACCCCACATACCCTATTAGATACCCTGGTCTATAGCACCAGTGTACCCACATACCCTATTAGATACCTGTCTATAGCCCCAGCGTACCCCAATACCCTATCTGGTTGCCACAGGATGTTCTATGGTGGGTATGCACAGAGATGTCTATTGGGGATTGCAAGGATGTCTATTGGGTATTGCACGGGATGTTATTGGGGGTAGGTATTGCCACGGGATGTCTATGGGGAGTGCACGGAGGTCTTTTGGGGTGAGGTAGTTGCAGGGAGATGTTCTATGGTGGGTGGATTAGTGCGATACAGACAAAGAGAATAATGCAGTGGGATGGTGAATAATAAACACTATATCACCTTTCATCTGGCCAGTGATCGGAGCGAGATGCGTGGATTTAGAATCATGGACGGTTCCCATCAGCCGATTTAATAGAAGGATTGCCCAGGGAGATCATTGAGGATTGTAATTTTTTTTTTTTAAAAATCATTTTTAAAGGACAACTGCCCTGTCAAAAAATTAACTATAATAAATGAAAAGTACCTGGGCGCAGGAGAGGTAGGATTGACCAATTGCATACCTCCCGTATATTTTGTTGATTAGGCACCAGTAAGTTTTAGTTGCCAAGTTAGTGTCCTGGACTTTCCTGTATAAGATTTGTACTGAAGCACTGGTAAGCCTTGGCAGAAGCCACTTTGTTTGTGACTGACAATCCTCACTGGAACGATATTGGGAGGTTGGAAATTAACAATCATTACACCATGCCCCAGGTACTTTTCATTTAACTGGTTTTTTTTTTTTATGAACCTTTTTGCACTCTATAGTTCTCCATAGGAAATCACAATAACAACTTTACTTTGCTCTGCCGAAATATAGGAGTTTTATTAGAACGCGGATGACTTTTGGTTGACCTGTATGCGTGTTCTTGACATGACAAGTATTCAGTTATGTTAGACTCATGTTGTGTTAAGAAGGCACATTGCTATAATCATCCCATTTCTTACTTATTCGGTTAGAGAATTATTTCTACCTATCGCCACATGAGATTGTGACATAATTTAATTCGTAAATTAGCATTCATGTAACTGTTTTACTTATGTTGATAACTATATATTGAGTATTATATATTATGTATGTATATATATATAGATATATATATATATATTAACGCCCATGTCTTATTATTATTACACGTAAATAAGTCTTAGTGTAAGTTGATATGATTCTGTTAATCCAATGTGCTATCTTCACCATAGTCACATAGCGTAAATTGATTCTTCCATAGTGAAAGCTCAACCAATCCATGCAAAACCTAACAAAAAGTACAATTGACCCCCCCAGACATCACTTGAACATAGGAGACACCCAACACACACCAATCACATATGGAGTATCAGGGATCAATTCACAAGCTGTAACAAATGTCTGCTATTAACAGTTAACATAGTAACATGTATTGGAGGTTTGGATAAAGACATACGTCCATCTAGTCCAACTTTATTACCCTACCCATAAGCTGTAGAACAGATACATAGACATGCTGGATGTTGTATTAAGACATACGTCCATCATAGTCAAACCTTATACCCTACCCATAATGTTGTCTAACAGGTACACAGTAACAAGTATGGAGGTGATATAAAGACATACGTTCCCATCTAGTCCAAACTTATACCCTACCCATAAGGTCTGTATAACAGTTACATAGCTAACATAGTATTGGCAGGTGTATAAAGAATACGATCCATCTAGTCAAACCTTTATACCCTACCCATAATGGCTGTATAACAGTTACATAGTAACATAGTTATTGGAGGGTGTTATAAATACATACGTCCATATAGCTTCCAAACTTTATACCCTAACCCATAATGTCTGGATGACAGTATAAATAGTAACAATAGTATGGAGGTTGGATAAGACAGACGTCCATCTATTGTCCAATCTTTATACCCTACCCATAATGTCTATGTATAACAGTTTACAAAATCAGTAACATAGATTGACGAGGGTGTATATAGACATACGTCCATCGAGTCCCAACCTTATACCCTACCCACATAATGTCTGTATAACAGTTACATAGTTACATAGTATTGGAGGTTGCATATAGACATACGTCCATACTAGTCCAACCTTTATACCCTACCCATAATGTCGTATAACAGTTACACAGTAACATAGTGTATTGAGCGTTGTATATAGACATTACGTCATCTAGTCCAACCTTTATACCCTACCCATAATGTCTGTATAACAGTTACACAGTAACATAGATTGGAGGTTGCTATAGAGACATACGTCCATCTAGGACCAACCTTTATACCCTACACCATATGTCTGTATAACAGGTACTAGTAACATGGTATTGAGAGGTTGTATAAGCATACGTCCATATAGTCAAACCTTTTACCCTACCCATAAGGTCTGTTCAACGTTACACGTAACATAGATTGGAGGTTGCTATGAAGACATACGTAATCTAGTCCCAACCTTTATACCTACCCCTAATGTCTGTTATAACAGTTACTAGACTAACCATAGTATGGAGGTTGTATATGAAAGACACCGTCCATATAGTCCAACCTTAACCCTACCCATTTAATGTCTGTTAAACAGTTACATAGCCCTACTAGTTATTGCGAGTTTGTTGGAAATACATACGTCATCTAGTCCAAAACTTATACCCTACCATAATGTCTGGATGACAGTACATAGTAACATTAGTAATTCGAGCGTTGTATAAAGAATACGGTCCATCTAGTCCAAACTTTAGTACCCTACCAATAATGTCTGGTTTTAACAGTTACATAGTTAACATAGCTATGCGGGTTGTATTAAAGACATAACGTCTCCATCTAGTCCAACATTTATACCTTACCCATAATGTCTGTTATAAACATGTGACACTAGTAACCATAGTAGTGGAGGTTGTATTAGCACATACGTCCATCTAGTCCACCTTTATACCCTACCCATAATGTCGTCTGTGATAACAGTTACATAGTAACATAGTATTGAGGTTATATAAAGCCTAAGTCCATCTAGTCCAACCTTTATACCTATACCAATAATGTCTGCTAGAAACAGTTAACATAGTAACGAGTATTGGAGGGTGTTATAAAGACATACA
>JAACNH010000919.1:0-17182 GCA_019447015.1 Hymenochirus boettgeri | reverse complement strand
ATAGCGGGGACTGTAATAATATGAAGGGTATAAATGAGGGATATTCACTCTGTATACACTATAGAGTATCCTAGTCCTTATAGCGGGGACTGTAATAATATGAAGGGTATAAATGAGGAATATTCACTCTGTATACACTATAGAGAATCCTAGTCCTTATAGCGGGGACTGTAATTATACGAAGGGTATAAATGAGGGATATTCACTCTGTATACACTATAGAGTATCCTAGTCCTTATAGCAGGGACTGTAATAATACTTGGATTTTGGTAAAGCCTTTGATACTGTGCCACATAGGCGACTAATGTATAAACTGAGGACTGTTGGCCTTGAAGAAAACATTTGTTCATGGATAGAGAACTGGTTATTGGATCGCACACAGAGAGTGGTGGTTAATGGAGCTACATCTAAGTTGTAAGTGGGGCCCCTCAGGGTTCTGTACTGGGGCCGCTTCTGTTTAATCTGTTTATAAATGACTTAGAAGGGACATTGAGAACAAGGTCTCTGTGTTTGCTGATGACACTAAACTATGCAGAGCTTTGGAAACTTCCAATGATGTGCAAGTGCTGCAAGCAGACCTAGATAGATTATCACAATGGGCAGCAGAATGGCAGATGGGATTCAATGGTGATAAATGGAAGGTGATTAAGTAAATCTCTAATGGAAAAAGATTTGGTAATTCTGGTAGACGACAGACTTAAGGTTCGTACACACGTATGATTGTGGGTCCCAACCTGCGGCGAACGATGTGTACGAACGTTTGTTTCGGCTGATCATCGGCCCATGTATGGGCCGATTTATCGGCTGAAACGGCCGGGTGGATCTCCGAACGACCATCCGTTTCGCCCGATAAAGTGCCCAGAGTAGGGTAACTAAATTAATAAGGGGAATGGAGGGGCTTGACTATGCAGCAGATTTAGACAGTTATACGAAAAGTAATAAGGGGAAGGGAGGGGCTTGATAGGCAGGAGATTAGACAAGTTAGTTATAACTAAATTACTAAGGGGAAATGAGGGGCTTGGACTCTGAAGGCAAGATTAGACAGTTATAACTAAATTAATAAGGGAATGGAGGGGCTGACTATGAGGCAGATAGACAAGTTATAACTAAATGAATACGGGGAATGGAGGTGGCTTGGACTATGAGCAGAATTAGACAAGTTAGAAATAAATTAAAAGGGGGAAGGCGGGTGATATGCAGGCAGATGAGATTAAGTTTATTAACTAAATTAATAAGGGGCAATGGAGGGGCGGACTATGCGGCAGATCTAGACAAGATAAAACTAAATAATAAGGGGAATGGAGGGGGCTGGACTATGCAGGCAGATTAGACAAGTTATAAACTAAATTAATAGGGGAATGGATGGGCTTGATATGCAGGCAGATTAGACAAGTTTATAAACTAATTAATACGGGGAATGGAAGGGCGGACTAGCATGCCAGATAGACAAGTTATAACTTAAATAATAAGGGGAATGGAGGGGCTTGGCTATGCAGGCGATAGGAAAGTTATAACTAATTATAAGGGGAATGGAGGGGCTTCTTACTATGCAGGTACAGAGATAGACAAGTGATAACTAAATAATAAGGGGAATGGCAGGGGCTTGACTACGCAGGCAGATGAGACAAGTAAAACTAACATTATGAGGCGGAATGAGGGGCTTGACTATGCAGGCAGATAGACAAGTTAGGCTGTTACATTGGAAAAGGACGTGGAGTTGGGAGAAATGATAACCTTATACAACTTATTTTAAATGGGCCATACAATGAACTCTCTGGTGCATCGTTCATAATAGGTCAGCTAGAGGACCTACAGTTGAGTTTAGTCGCAGTACTGGGAATTATATAATATTGAGAATTATGTATTACTACTACCTATACTTGTAGGTTGGTCAGGACTTGGGATACATATAATATTGAGAATTACTGGTATTAATACATAAGTGTAGTCTGTCAGGAATGGGGGGATACTATATAAATAAGGGAAATTACTGGTATTAATACATATACGAGTTTCTGATTGGTACGGGGAGGAGTGATAACTATATATATTGAGAATACTGGTAATTAATTACATAGATACTGTAGTTCTAGTGGTACAGGGATACTATATAATGAGAAGTCTAGTCTTTTAACATATACTGTAGTCTGGTTGTTACGGAACTATATAATATGAGAATTACTGTGATTAATACATATACTGTAGTCTGGTGGTAAGGGATACTAATAATGAGAATTACTGGTTAATACATATACTGTAGTTCTGGTTGGTCCGGGATGCTATATAAATGGGAATTACTGGTATTAATACATATACTGTATTCTGGTGGGACGGGGTACTAGAAATATGACGAATTACTGGTATTAAGTTACATTATACTGTAGTTCTGGTTGGTTTACAGGGATACTATATAATATTGAAGAATTCTGGTATTAATACAATACTGTAGTTCTGTTGGGTACTGGGAGATACTATAAATATTGAGAATTTACTGTATAATACATATACTGTAGTTCTGGGGGTTACGGGGATACTATATAATATGAGAATACTGGTTTAAACAATACTGTAGTTCTGGTTGGTACGGGGATTGGATACTATTAATATGAAGAAGACTGGTATTAATACATTAACTGTAGTCCGGTGGTACGGGGATACTATATAATACTGAGAATTGGTATTAATACCTATTACTTAGTTCTGGTTGGTACGGGGAGGATACAATATAATATTGAGAAATTGTATTAATAAATATACTGTAGTTTCAGGTGGTAGGGGATACAATATTTTAATATGATTATTACTGGTATTAATACATATACTGTGTTCTGGTGGTACGGGGATACAATATATTATTTTAAGTATTACTGATTAATACATATATGTAGTTCGGTTTGTAAGGGGGATACAATTATAATATGAGTAATACTGATATTAATACATATACTGTGAGTTCGGTTGGTACAGGGAGACTTATATAATATTGGAATACTGGTATTAGATATACTGTCGTTATGGTTGTACGGGGATTACTATATAATTTGAGAATTACTGGTATTAATAATATCTGTAGTTCTGGGTGTGGTACGGGGTTACTATATAAAATTTGAAGAATACTGGGATTAATACATTACTGTAGTTCTGGTTGGTACGCGGATACTTATTATTATATTGAGAAATATCGGTATAATACATATAAGGTGTTCTGGTTGGTACGGGGATACTATATAATAGTGAGAATTACTGGTATTCATACAAACTGTAGTTCTGGTAGGTACAGGGATACTATCTAATATGAGAAGATCTGGTATTAATACCATATACTGTAGTTTGGGCTGGTACAGGAGATACCTATATAATAGTGAGAATACTGGGTTTAAACAATACTGTAGTTCTGGTCAGTACTGTGATGATACTAGAAATAGGAGATTACTGGTATTTAATAATATACGGGAGATTCTGGTCACACTGGGAGCGAATATGAGAATTACTGGTATTAATACCCATATACTGTAGTTATGGTTGGACGGGGGATACTATAAATACTGAGGATATTACTGGTATTAATACATATACTGTAGTTTGGTGGTACAGGATTACTTATTATATTGGAATTAAGGTATTTGAATCATTACGTCGTTCTGGTGGTACAGGATTACTAGATAATATTGAGATACGGTTATTAAGAAATTATGTAGTTGCTGGTTGGTACGGGGGCAATACTATATAATATGAGAATATTACTGGTATTAATGCATCTACGTAATTCTGGTTGGTACAAGGGATACTATATAATATTGAAATTACTGGTATAATACATATACTGTAGTTCTGGTTGGGACGGGGATACTATATATATTGAGAATTTACGGGTATTAATAATATCATGTAGTTCTGTTGAAAGGGTGAGATACTATATCATATGAGAAATACTGTATTAATACATATAAAGGAGTTTATGGTTGG
The DNA here is from genome assembly GCA_019447015.1 of Hymenochirus boettgeri. Taxonomy (NCBI): domain Eukaryota; kingdom Metazoa; phylum Chordata; class Amphibia; order Anura; family Pipidae; genus Hymenochirus; species Hymenochirus boettgeri. The sequence continues at coordinate 13,216 of JAACNH010000919.1, read as the reverse complement.
TACGGGGATACATTATATAAGTTGAGAATTATGGGTATTAATACATCTACTGTAGTCTGGTTTGGTACGGGGTACTATATAATATTGAGGAATTACTGGTATTAACCATATACTTAGTTCGGGGGTGATCCAGGGTACTTATATAATATTGAGAATTACTGTATAGATACAATACTGTAGTTCTTGGGGTTTTGTTCTTTTTTTGGGTTGTTTGGTACAGGGATGAACTATTATAATATTGAGAATTACTGCTAGAATACATAGGACGTTTGTAGTTGGTTGGTTACGGTCGATACTATATAATATTAGCTATTACTGGGATTAATACATATACCGTAGGCTGGTTGTACAGGGATACATATAATATTTGAGAATTATGGATTAATACATATACTGGAGTTCTGGTTGGTACAGGGATACTTATGTAATATTGAGAATACTGGTATAATTACATTATACTGTAGTTTCATGGTTGGTTACAGGGTACTATATAATATTGAGAATTCTGAGATTAATACATTAGATGTTAGGGTTTCTGGTTGGTACGGGGAACTATATAAATATGGAGACTTACTGGGTATAAAATTATACGAGTTCTGGTGGTACGGGGGATACTATATAATTATTGAGGAATTACTGGATAATACATTAGAATATAGGTTCTGGTGGTCAGGGATACTATAATAATATGAGAATTAATGGATTATACATATACGGTAGTTCTGGTTGGTACGGGGATACTAAAATATTGAGAATTACTGATATTAAACAAATGTAGTTATGGTTGATTCCAGGGTAATTTCTGATGCGTGTGGAGTCAGGAAGAATTTCTCCCCCTTTTAGCTGGTTTTTTTTGCCTTCCTCTGTATCAAAACGTTAGGTAAGGTTTAAAACGGTAGGGTGAAGAGGGTGAAAAGGTTTGGGATGTTGATGGACATTTGTCTTATTCCTCAATTACTTATGTATTAAAGAGGGTGAGGTTGGAACGAAAAGGTATTGCATTATCAGGGCTATTAGGCCTTACCAGATCCTCGACTTTAAAATGCTTGCCCATTTCAGGTTAACTTCTTGTCCTTTCTCTTATAACTATGGCAGGGTGTTGTGACCCTTGACCAAACCCTGTAAATTCTGTATTTGTTTTTTTGCACCAAACACCCTAAAAGTATCATGGATAGACCACTCTGCTGATTTCCAGTGGGACATGTGATCATTCGGTGTGTTAACGTGCTTATGTGCAAAATTGGAGCAAAGGTCTAGCAGTGTAGTGAGAAGAACCACGTACAGCTTGTACCTAGAGGGATCTCATCAGTACTTGGCTACTAGTGTTTTGTGATCGGCCTCAAATTTCACCCTGGACCCAGACAGAAACTTTTATTTATCTTTTTCTTTCTATGGACCAAACTTTACCAAGAAATACTTGTGGAGGGTCAATTACCCAGTGATCTCTGCATCATGGGATGGTTAAACCCAAATCTGCTGGCTAAGCACCTTTTCCTGATCCAGTTAAAGCTCACGCCAGGGACACAGTCTGAGACAGTTCATTATAGAGGGGGAGGGTGGCTCCCAAGGTGACACTTGCAGTAGATCTGGCTCATTCTGTTCTAATGGTAATTACTGTGGTGTACGGACAGTACAAGAGGAAACCAACAGACTAAGTGGGTCCAGTTCTCTCTTCACAATACAAACTGCACTAGTGGGATGTCCAGACAGTTACCTGTTCACAATACAAACTGCACTAGTGGGTTGTCCAGACAGTTACCTGTTCACAATACAATGCCACTAGTGGGTTGTCAAGACCAGACAGACCTGTTCACAATACAAACTGCTACTAGGGGTTGTCCGGACAGTTTACCTGTTTACAATTACAAACTGCTACTAGCGGGGTTGTGCCGGACAGTACCTGTCACAATACAAAACTGCAACTAGTGGGTTGCCGCCCCACGGACCGTTACCTGTTCACAATACAAAGCTGCTACTAGTGGGTTGTTACAGACAGTAACCTGTGTGACATCATACAAAACTGACTAAGTTGGGGTGTCCAGACAGGGTACCTGTCAAAACAAATCGCACTAGGGGTTGCAGACAGTTACATGTTTACAATACAAACTGGCACTAGGGCGGGTCCAGGACCGTTTACCTGGTACAATACCAAACTGCACTAGTAGTGGGTTATCCAGACAGTACTGTTCATACAAACTGCATAGATGGTGTGTCAGAAGTTACACGTCACAATACAAACTCGCACTATGGTGTCAAGACAGTTACACTGTCACAATACAAACTGCACTAGTGGGTTGCCAGACAGTTACCTGTTCCAATACCAAACGCACGGTGGCTGTCCAGAAGTTACCTGTTCACAATAAAACTGCACTAGTGGGTTGTCCAGGACAGTTACCTGGTTTACCAATACAAACTGCACTAGGGGATTGTCAGACAGTACCTGTTTACCAACAAACTGCACTAGTGGGTATCCAGACAGTACCTGTTGTACAATACAAACTGCACTCCTCTTCACTTAGTGGGTTTGTCAGACAGTTACCTGTTTACAATACAAAATGACACTAGTGGGGTTGTCCAGGACGTTACCTGGTTACATAAAACTGCACTAGTGGAATGTCAAACAGTTACCTTTTGGGTTTTTTTTTTTTACCCCAATACAAACGGCACTAGGGGTTGTCGGACAAGTACCTGTTACAATACAAACTGCACTAGGGGTTGTCGGACATGTACCTGTTAAAATACAAACTGCACTAGGTGGGTGTCCGGACAGTTACTGTTTAACAATTACAACGCACTGGGGGTTGTCAGACAGTTACGGTTACATACAACTGCATAGGGGGGCAGTCCAGGACAGTTACCGTTTTTAAATACAAACTGCACTAGGGGTTGTCCAGGACATTACCTGTTACATACCAAAATGCACTAGTGGGTTATCAGTACAGTTACCTGTTCACAAATACAACGCACTAGTGGGTTGGCCAGACAGTTACCTGTTTTACAATAACAAACTGCATAGTGGGGTTGTCCAGACAGTACCTGTTACAACAAAGGCACTAGGGGGTTGTCCAGCAGTTTACCTGTTCACAATACAAAACTGCACTAGTGGGTTGTCCAGACAGTTACATGTCTCACAATACAACTGCACGAGTGGGATGTCCAGAACAGTTACTGTTTACACTACCAACTGCACTAGTGGGATTGTCGACAGTACCTGTTTACAATACAAAAACTGCATAGTGGGTTGTCGAGACAGGATCCTGTTCACAATTACAAACTGTACTAGTGGGTTACCCCAGATCAGTTACATGCGTTCACATTAAAACTGAACTAGTGGGTTGTCCAGACAGTTACCGGTTAACAATACAAACTGCCACTAGTGGGTGTCCAGACAGTACCTGTTCACAATACAAAACTGCACTAGTGGGTTGTCAAGGACAGTACTGTGCACAATAACAAACTGCACTGGGGTTTTGTCCAGACAGTACTTTCACAATACAAAATGCACTAGTGGGATGTAAGACAGTTACCTGTTCAAAATTACAAACGCACTAAGGGTGATGTTACAGAGTTACCTGTTTTACCAAACAAAACCTGCACTAGTGGGATGTGCAGACAGTTACCTGTAACAATACAAACTGCACTAGTGGAGTCCTCAGGACAGGTTACCTGTTCCAAATACAAAACTGACTAGTGGGTTTTGCTCCGACAGTACCTGTTCACTAATTCAAACTGTCACTAGGGGTTGTCCAGACATTACCTGTTGACAATACCAAACTGCCCTGAAGTGGGATGTTCAGACAGTACTGTTACCAATACAAACTTGCCACTAGTGGGTACCAGACAGTTACCGGTCACAAGACAAAACGGCACTAGTGGGTTTTGTGTTGTCCTGAGGGTGTTCTAGTCCTGTGTTTGTACCATAACACAAACCATAGCCGGTGATTAGATAGTTAAGTGTTACGTCACCATATGGTAACACCAAATGTTCAGTGTTTATTAATTTGGGGGTTGTTCTTTAATGACTGTGAACTCACTATCTGCTCCGGTATCGACCATTCCCATTGGTTAATGTTCGAGAAATCAGAATATTGTCTGCCATTTGACAGGGTGTGGAGATGCTGTGAAAGTGGAGTAGGTTGAATGTGTCTGTGTCTATGAGACAAAACACACTGGAGATTGTACTGAAGTCTCGATCATAGTCTGTTTTATTAGTCGTCTATTTCCGGACAGACGTGTGTGCAACGTGTATTGTTTTACGGTCTGCTTCAATCCGATCCATTAATAAAACGCAATGCAGAAAGCGTTTCAAAATCTGACCTGGTGTGAACGACCGCTTATTATTCGAGTCGGTGATTAAAACTATGTAAGTTGATGTTAGAAGCCCAGTGTGAAAGGGTGAATTAGAATATGATGTCATAAACAAGTAAAGGTTGACGTTTTTTAGAAGCGGTTTTGTTGTTTGACATGGTGAATTGGAATTAGATGTCAGATAACATGTAAAAGTTTGACGTTAGAAGCCGGTTTTGTGAAAGGGTGAATTGATGAATAAATATGATGTCATATAAATGGTAACAAAAGGGGGGGTTTTTTTGGGGGAACGTTAGAAGCCGGTGGTGTGAAGGGGAATAGGAATATGAGTCATTAGAAACTATGTAAAGTTTGACGTTTAGAAGCCGGGTGTGTGGTTTCCTTGGGGTATGTGACAGGGTGAATGAATATGAGTGTCATAAAACAAATGTAAAGTTTGAACGTTGTTAGGAAGCCGGTGGATTGGGACAGGGTGGTGATAGAATATGATGTCATATAACAATGTAAAGTTTGACGTTAGAAGCCGGTGTGTGACAGGAGTGATAGAATATCGATGTCATATAAACATGATAAAGTTGACGTTAGAAGCGGTCTATGTTGTGTGACAGGCGTGAATAGAATAGATGTCAGATTAAACTATGGAAGCCTCTCGGACGTTAGAAGCCAATGTGAAGGGTGATGAATTATGATGTATTAACATGTAAAAGTGACCGTTAGAAGCCGGTTTGTGGTACAGGGTGATATAGAATCTGATGTATATAAACTATGTAAAGTTGACGTTAGAAGCCGAGGAGTTCTGTGACAGGGGGAATAGAATATGATGTCATATAAATATGTAAAAGTTGACGTTAGTTAGAAACGCCGGTGTGTGACAGGGTGAATAGAAATGAGTGTCATCTAAACTATTGTAAGTTTGACGTTTAGATCGGTGCAGTTGTGACAGGGTGTGAATAGGAATATGATGTCAATATACATGTAAATGTTGCCAGTTAGAAGCGGGTGTTTTTGGTGGTTGTGACAGGGTGAATGCATTGAGGTCATATAACAAGTAAAGTTTGATGTAGAAAGCGGTGTGTGTGGTGTCTGGGGTAGTGACAGGGGGAATGAATATGAGGTCATAAAACTATGAAAGTTGTGACGTAGAAAGCCGGTGTGACAGGGTGAATTGAATATGATGTCATATAACTATGTAAAGTTTGACGTTAGAAGCCGGTGTGACAGGGTGAATAGAATATGATGTCATATAGACACACTGTGCTAGAAGGGAATTTCCAGGCTCATTGGCCCGGGGACTGTCGTCTCTTTCTGTTTTCTACCTTAATATGATTTTATCCTCTTTTGGCAGGTCGGAAGATGATACAGTAGCCATGACCCCCTTTGTCATAGGCACTGTGGCATCACTTGGATCCACGACCGCAGCCAATAATGTGACCACTAAGGAGTACTGTTATGGGGCTCGGATCCGCAGCACTGTGCTTCAGGGCCTCCCCTTTGGGGGGGTTCCCACTGTCCTGGCACTGGATTTCATGTGCTTCCTGGTGAGTACCACATTCCTGATAGGGACAGGGGCATTATCCACACGTGACACAGCTCTGGGCTCTCCGAGAACAGGCCACACAAAATAGGTGTGTGAGGAGAAAGCAAACTAACCAAGGGATTGTATTATTACATTATGACATCATATCATTACATCATAGGACACATGCTACACTTGTAAAAAATAAACTGTGCACTGCAGACTTACGTGTAATGTGTTTATAAATTATTTTACACACGCGCATATGGATTGCATGTAAAAATAACCTGCACACCAGCGGAACCTCCATATGGATTTACCCAGAGCCCCTGGCATTATCCTCACCCCACCCCCACGCTGGCATGGCTATTAACAGGCACAGGGGCACTCCGATCCATAGAAAGATGCAGAGAATGATCCTCAAACACACCATGGCTGTGTTACTGTAAATTAGGGTATAGGATACCCCCTGTCACTGATACGCACCATGGCGTATGGGGTATTTCTCGTGTTTACAGTATATCGGGTATAGGATACCCCCTGTCACTGATACACACCATGGTGTATGGGTATTTCTCTGTGTACTGTATATTAGGGTATAGGATACCCCCTGTCACTGATACGCACCATGGCGTATTGGGTATTTCTCTCTGGTATGTAATTAGGGTATAGGAACCCCTGTCAACTGATACGCACCATGGGCCGTATTGGGGTATTTCTCCTGTTATGATGTTAGGGTATAGGATACCCCGTCACTGATTACGACCATGGCGTATTGGGATTAATTTCTCTCTGGTACTGGTGTATATTAGGTATTAGGATACCCCCCTGTCACTGAAGCGCACCATGGCGATTGGGATTTCTCTCGTTACGGTATAGTAGGGTATAGGCTAACCCTGTCACTTGACTACGCACCTGCGATTGGGTATGCCTCGGTAATGTATATTTAGGTAAGGAGGATACCCCCTGATAGAATACGCACCATGGGCGTATTGGTATTTCCTCGTTACGTATATTAGGGTTATGGATACCCCTGTCACTGATACGGCACCATGGCGTATTGAGGTTTGTCTCTGGTATTACTGTATAGTAGGGTATATAGGATACCCACTGCACTGATACACACCATGGTGGTATTGGGTATTCTTTTTTCTATATTACTGCTAATGGGTATGGATACACCGGTCATGATACACACCATGGCTATGGTACTTCTCTGTATTAAAGGATAAAGAGTGTGGGAGGAGGTGTTAGTAGAATGGAGAGTGTGGGGGGAGGGGTAAGTAGGGTGGGAGAGGGTGGGGGGAGGGGTAGTAGGAGATAAGAGTATTGGAGGAGCTTAATAGGATGGAGAGTGTGGGGGATGGACGATTAGTTGGAGAGTGTGGGGGGAAAGGTTCGTAGATAGGATAAAGAGTGTCGCGAAGGAAGGGGTTAGTCGGGATGCGAAAGTTGTGCCTGGCGACCGGGTACATACGGAGGAGGTGACGTGTTAGTAGGATAAAAGTGGGTTGGGAGGGCGGGTGTAGGATGGAGAAGGTGGGGGGGAGGGTGTTTAAAATGGGGAGGTTGAGGGGGGGAGGGGTTGTAGTAAAGGGAGAGGGTATAGGAGAGTGTGGGGGGAGGGGGGTTAGTATTTAGTAGGATAAAGAGTTTGGGGGGAGGGGTGTAAAGGATGGAGATGTGGGGGGACGGGTTAGTAGGATACGAGAGGGGTGGGGAAGGGTAGTAGGATGAGAGGAGTGGTGGGGGGGTGGTTAGTAGGATGGAGAGTGTGGGGAAGGGGTTAGGATGGAGAGTGGGGGAAGGGGTTGTTAGTAGGATGGAGAGTGTGGGGGAGGGGTTAGTAGGAGGGAGTGGGGAGGGGGTTTTAGTAGGATGGAGAGTGTGGGGGAAGGGGTAGTAGGAGGAGAGTGTGGGGGGGGGTTAGTAGGATGGAGAGTGTGGGAGGGAGGGGTTAGTAGGATGGAGAGTGTGGGGGAGGGGTTAGTAGGATGGAGAGTGGAGGGTTGAGGAGTGTGGGGGTAGGGGTTAGTAAGATGGAGCGAGTGTGGCGGGAGGGTTAGTAGGATGGAGAGTGTGGGGAGGGGTTAGTAGGATGGAGAGTGTGGGGAGGGAGGGGAGTGGATGGAGTTGTTGAGGGATGGCGAGTAGGATGGATGTGGGGGAGGGGTTAGTAGGATGTGGTGTGTGGGGGGGGGGGGTTGTAGGATGGAGAGTGGGGGAGGGGGTTAGTAGGATGGGGTGTGGGTGGGGGAGGGGTTAGTAGGATGGATAGCGTGAGGGGAGGGGATTAGTAGGATGGAGAGTGTGGGGGAGGGGTTAGTAGGATGGAGATTGGGGAGGGGTTAGTAGGATGGAGAGGTGGGGAGAGGGGTTAAGATAGGATGGATAGTGTGGGGGAGGGGTTGTTAGGATGGGTGTGTAGGGGAGGGGTTAGTAGGATGGAGACGGTAGGGAAGCGGGTTAGTAGATGGAGAATGTGGGGGGGGGGTTGGTAGTAGGATGGCTATGTGGTGGGGAGGGGTTTGTAGGATGGAGTAGTGTGTAGGTGGACGGGGTAGTAGGATGGAGAGTGGGGGAAGGTGTTAGTAGGATGGAGTGTGGGGGAGGGGGTAGGATGGAGAGTGTAGGGAGGGGTTAGTAGGATGGAGCGTCGGATGGGGGATGGGGGAGGGGTTAGTAGGATGGAGGAGAGTGTGGGGGGAGGGGTTTAGTAGGATGGAGAGTGTGGGGGGGGGGTTAGGTAGGAGGCGATAGTGGGGGAGGGGCGTAGGAGGAGAGTGGGGGGAGGGGGTAGTAGGATGGAGAGTGTGGGGAGGGGTTACGTACGGATGGAGAGTTGTTTCTTGGGGAGGGGTTAGTAGGATGGGAGGGGAGGGGAGTGAGGAGGTGTAGGGGCGTGGTTAGGAGGATGGGAGAGGTGTGGGGGAGGGGTTAGTAGGATGGAGAGTGGGGGGAGGGGTTAGTAGAATGGATAGTGTGGGGGATGGGGTTAGTAGGATGGAGAGTGTGGGGGATGGGGTAGATGATGGTAGAGGGGGGAGGGGGTGGTAAGGGTTTAGTAGGATGGAGAGTGTGGGGGAGGGGTAGTAGGATGGAGAGTATTATTACCATTGTGATGGTTTTTGTGTCTCTTCAGGCTTGTCGCTTTGTGTTCTCTATCCTGAGGAAAGTCGCCTGGGAATATGGGCGGTTGGGCCCTTGCGTCACTGATGCAGTACAGGGGAGTGATGGAGACAGGTGAGCGATGGAGACAGGATGGGGTTTTGGTCCAGAAAAGATTCATTTTCCCTAAGGGATATTGTATGGCCAGAGACCTCCCACGTCTAAGGAAGTCACCCCTATTACTGTTACAGATTTGGTAATATACAGCCTGATACCCCACACTGTCTGTATTATACTAATAGGAAGAGAAGTATTTGTGTGGAGGTTCTCATCCATCCAGGTCCAGTTCATCCAACTGAATTACACAAATACACAAAGAAGTAGAAGTTCTATACAATATCTTTTTATTTTGAGTTGTTTTACTCTCACAGGATACTATTGTTTTTCTCACTGTTATTGTTACTGTTTTGTTACTCTCACTGTTATTGTTACTGTTTTGTCACTCTCACTTTTATTGTTACTGTTTTGTTACTCTTGTTGTTATTGCTACTGTTTTGTTACTCTCATTATTGTTACTGTTTTGTTACTCTCACAGTTATTGTTACTCACTGTTATTGTTACTCTCAGTTTAGTTGTGTTACTCTCACTGTTGGTTACTGTTTGTTACTCTCGTTGTTATGGTTCGTTTGTATGTTGTTTGTATTTGTTACTCTCGTGTTGTTAAGTTTTGTTTACTCTGTGTATGGTTACGTTCCCTCACTGTTATTTACTGTTGTGTACTCTCGTTATGTTACGTTTTTTTACTCTCGTTGTTATTGTTTACTGGTTTTTTACTCTCACTGTTACTGTTACTGTTTTGTTACTCTAATTGTTACTGTTTTGTTCTTTTGTTATTGTTTTGTTACTCTCATTTATTGTTTTGTTATTTGTACACAAAGAGTAGAAGTTCTATACAGTATCCTTTGATATTGAGTTGTTTTTACTCTCACAGGATACTATTGTTACTCTCACTGTTGTTGTTACGTTTTTTGTTACTCCTCACTGCTATTGTTACTGTTTTGTATCTCTCACTGTTTTGTTACTCTCACTGTTATTGTTACTCTTTTGTTACTCTCACTGTTATTGTTAGTTTTTTGTTACTCTCACTGTTATTGTTAGTTTTTTGTTACTCTCACTGTTAGTGTTACGTTTTGTCACTCTCGTTGTTATTGTTACTGTTTTGTCACTCTCGTTGTTATTGTTACTGTTTGTCCACCTCGGTTTTGTTACTGTTTTGTCCACTCTCATTGTTATTTGTTACTGTTTGTTACTCTCAGTGTTATTGTTAGCGTCACTACTGGTTATTGTTACGTTTTTGTCATCTCGTGTTTGGTACGTTTTGTATCTCATTGTTATTGTTACTTGTTTGTTTCCTCATGTTATTGTTACTGGTTGTTCATGTTATTGTTATGTTTTGTCACTCGTTATTTGTTACTGTTTTTGTCTACCTCATTGTTACTTGTATTTGTTCTATCATGTTATTGTTTATGTTTTGGACTCTCACTGTTATGTACTGCTATTGATTACTCTATGTTATGTTACTGTTTTTGTCTTCTTGTGTATTGTTACTGTTTGGTACTCTTGTTGTATTGTACTGTTTTGTTACTCTCACTGTTATGGTTACTGTTTGCCTCCTGTGCACCTGACGTGTACATTTGTCCTATGTTAATTTTTGTTCACTCTCACTGTTATTGTTACTGTTTGTTACTCTTGTTGTTTGTTACTGTTTTGTTACTCTCACTGTTATTGTTACTGTTTTGTTACTCTCATTGTTATTGTTACTGTTTTGTTACTCTCGTTATTGTTACTGTTTTGTTACTCTCGTTGTTACTCTCATTGTAATTGTTACTGTTTTGTTATTGTTACTGTTTTGTTACTCATTGTTATTGTTACTGTTTTGTTACTCTCACTGTTATTGTAACTGTTTTGTCACTCATTGTTATTGTTACTGTTTTATCACTCTCGTTATTGTTACTATTTTGTTACTCTCATTGTTACTGTTACTGTTTTGTTACGCTCGTTGTTATTGTTTTGTTACTCTCGTTGTTATTGTTTTGTTACTCTCATTGTTATTGTTTTGTTACTCTCATTGTTATTGTTTTGTTACTCTTGTTATTGTTCTGTTACTCTCGTTGTTATTGTTGCTATGTTATTACTCTCATTGTAATTTTTACTGTTTTGTTACTCTCATTATTGTTTTGTTACTCTCATTGTTATTGTTACTGTTTGTTACTCTCATTCTTACTATATCTGGCCAGTAATATCAAATCCACATTGTTACTGTTTCTTTCTATTATTCTGTAATAGGAAGAATCCCTGTGAGTTACATACGGAGTATTACCGTATTACCCTGACTATAAGACACAGTGTACCCCAGAAAATGTGCACAAATTAATGTACGGTCCTGGCTGTGGATTTTCCGTGCTGTATATTACAGTAAGATAGGGAAAGGGACATATAACCAGTAGGTTTCAGGCAGTTGTCCGTGCTGATTACCAGTAAGATAGGAAAGGGACATATAACCAGTAGGTTTCAGGATTGTCCGTGCTGTATATTACCAGTAAGATAGGAAAGGGACATAAACCAGTAGGTTTCAGGCATTGTCCGTGCTGTATATTACCAGAGAGATAGGAAAGGGACATATAACCAGTAGGTTTCAGCATTTTCGTGCTGTATATTACAGTAAGATAGGAAAGGGACAATAACCAGTAGGTTTCAGCATTTGCCGTGCTGTATATTACCAGTAAGATAGGAAAGGGACATAAACCAGTAGGTTTCAGGCATTGTCCGTGCTGTATATTACCAGTAAGATAGGAAAGGGACATATAACCAGTAGGTTCAGGCATTGTCCGTGCTGTATATTACCAGTAAGATAGGAAAGGGACATATAACCAGTAGGTTTCAGGCATTGTCCGTGCTGTATATTACAGTAAGATAGGAAAGGGACTATAACCAGTAGGTTTCAGACATGTCCGTGCTGTATATTACCAGTAAGATAGGAAAGGGAATATAACCAGTAGGTTTCAGGCATTGTCCGTGCTGTATATTACCAGTAGATAGGAAAGGGACATAACAGTAGGTCAGGCAATGTCCGTGCTGTTATTACCAGTAAGATAGGAAAGGGACATATACCCGTAGGTTTCAGGCATTGTCCGTGCTGTATATTACCAGTAAGATAGGAAAGGGACATAAAACCAGAGGTTTCAGACTGTCCGTGCTGTATATTACCCGTAAGATAGGAAAGGGACATATAACACAGTAGGTTTCGACATTGTCCGTGCTGTATATTACCAGTAAGATAGGAAGGGACAATATAACCAGTAGGTTTCAGGCATTGTCCGTGCTGTATATTACCAGTTATAAGATAGGAGGGACAATAACCAGTGGTTTCAGCATGTCCGTGCTGTATATTACCAGTAAGATAGGAAAGGGACATATAACCGTAGGTTTCAGGCATTGTCCGTGCTGTATATTACCAGTAAGTAGGAAAGGGACATATAACCAGTAGGTTTAGGCATTGTCCGTGCTGATATCCAGTAAGATAGGAAAGGGACAGTAGGTTTCAGGCATGTCCGTGCTGTATATTACCAGTAAGATAGGAAAGGGACATATACAACAGTGGTTTCAGGCATGTCGTGCTGTATATCCAGTAAGATAGGAAAGGGACATATAACCAGTAGGTTCAGGCATTGTCCGTGCTGTATATTACCAGAGATAGGAAAGGGACATATAACCAGTAGGTTTCAGGACAGTGTCCGTGCTGTATTACCAGTAAGTAGGAAAGGGACATATAACCAGTAGGTTTCAGGCATTGCCGTGCTGTATATTACCAGTAAGATAGGAAAGGGACATAAACCAGTAGGTTTCAGGCATTGTCCGTGCTGGATATTACCAGTTAGATAGGAAAAGGAGACATATAACCAGTAGGTTTTCAGGCATTGTCCGGCTGTATATTCCAGTAGATAGGGAAGGGACATATAACCAGTAGGTTCAGGCATTTGTCCGTGCTGTATATTACCAGTAAGATAGGAAAGGGAAATATAACCAGTAGGTTTCAGGCATTGTCCGTGCTGTATATTACCAGTAAAAGGAAAAGGGACATCAACAGTAGGTTTTCGGCATTGTCCGGGCTGTATATTACCAGTAAGATAGGAAAGGGACATATAACCAGAGGTTTCAGCATTGTCCGTGCTGTATATTACCAGTAGATAGGAAAGGGACATATACCAGAGGTTTCAGGCATTG